>JAULCE010193746.1:0-11482 GCA_032359355.1 Macoma nasuta | reverse complement strand
GAGTCTGTTCATGAGTAGTAATTAAAGATGCAACACTACTCACGCCCCCTAGCACCGGCTTAAGCGGTATTCAATTTATGTTGATCATTAATGGCCAATAATTTAAAAATGCTTCAAGGAATTCAAAAGTTATGGTGCAGACACGATTTGTGACCGACACACGGACAGACAACTCAACTCCAACAAAACAATATTTTCCAATGATATGGGTGAGCTATTTTCAGTTGAATATCTATAATACTAAGCAGTTCCACCCGTGACTTAAACAATGAACAGAGGAGAAATACTCAATAAATATTCCAGAAAGAGTTACAGTTCTGATACACTGCACTTTCTTGCAATGCCCTCTACCAACATATGAATTTTCAGTTGTATATACATTACATGTATTCAGTCATTTCAGATAACAAAGGACAAGTAACTGTTAACACTGGCGAAAGGGTGACCAAAATAGCTTAGCTTATTGACAGAATAGTTGAGCTAAAATAAAGATTATGTGCTTATCAAGATCACTTACTCTGGTCTCATCCTCAAGACTGCGTTTGAGATCCTCCAGCTGTGAGAGCAGGTTCTGTCTCTCCTTATTCAGGGACCCCACTTGGCTCTCGGCGTCCTCAAGTTGGCGACCAAGGTCGGAGCTTTCGTTCTGAAGTCTGGCCTTGGAGGACTGGAGGTCCTGCACGTTGCGACTGCTCTCGTCGAGACGAGCGTTGAGTTCAGAGATCTGAGACTCCACCTGCTTCGACATCTTTTCGGACATACCCTGTGTAAGTGAAGAACCGATAATAAATATCTCATAAAATGTTTCAATATCTGGTGAAACTTCTTATGGGACTAAAAACAGTTTGGATCCTGATCAACTACCGCATTGGTAACGCGGCGTCTGCTCTAGGTAAACACTGTTTTCAGTGATTGATAACAAAATAGTGTTGATTTTGAAGAGCTTCCAACAGTGTAGACCGCATTGTTAAAGCAGTTGCTGTTCTGGGTATACTATATGAAAGTCCTTAAGTCCCCTTATCCCAAGACACAAATACAACAATCATTTACTGTTTTACAAATTATAGTTGTCAAAATATTTTATCGATGACCCTTTGTCATGTATTTAAATAGTACAAACCTAAACAACTTTTGTTTAAATGTAGTCTTTTTTCAATTTTGTTCATTGACCGTTTTTGATACTGATGAAAATGTATTTTTTCAGTGTCTGCCAAAAATTTCAAAAGCTTAGTGACCAAACATCAGCTCTTGTTATTATGGTTGCATAAAATGCTCACAATGTTGTGTGGTTAGTTATGTAGTCAAGAGTATTTTTTTATTCAAAACGGTAGGACGAATTGATTGTCACATAGGGCGAGTGTAATTTTCTAGTCACTTTTCCTGCAGGACGAAAAGATTATCAAAAAACCTGGGAGGTCATCTGTTCTATGCGATAGTTCAAGTGTTCCTGCTCAAATCTGGCGAAAAGCATGCAAAACATGTATCATAGTAATCATTCAGTTTCATCTTAAACACTGGAGCAAGTTGTCGTCTCCTGTTAAACTAGATCGTTCAGCTTTATGATTTTAAAATGCAATAAGCAGTCAGCTGTCAGGAACAGCAACTTTAACAATTGAAATAAATCAGAAGCCTATATTTTAAATGAACATGGAAACAGGGATTTATCGGCAATAATACCAAAATACCGCAGACAAAGTTGTTGTTTTTATCATATCTACCAGGTTACTTACATTATTTTTTTTACGTTTTAATTTTTGGAACCAGAAACAACAGCTGTCAGAAGACATCAGACTTGACAAATTCAATACAATATTTCAACTGAGGAGGCCTTTAACAGAAGGGGAGAGGAACATGACAGGAGAAATTGGTTTTATCGTTAATGCAATCAATATAGGCAATGTTCTTATACTTTCTGTCCTCTACGAGTGTATGGAATCTTATCTTCAAATCAACAGTTTTTATTAGTGCTGGAAAGATTAGTTGGTTATTCGATACTGGTAACAATACGACTATTTATCGATTAATAAATTAAAAACTGGTGTAAAGGAATTAGAGCTATGTTCTTTGCCATCAAATTGCGCAGATTGTCAATAACTTACTATACACCGATTGCAACTCATAGTATCAAGGAGATCAAACGTCTGCAAGCATTTTTTTCCTCGGAGGAACTACCATGATGTAACGATGTTTTCCACGTGCATATTAGCGATGTATAAAACGCTGTCCCTCTACCAAGTTTAACTGACCTTAAATTTGCTGAGCTTGACGGTAGCAGAAACAACTATGAAACATATCTTTAAACTCTTATATAACAAACGTTGTTTAGTGTTGTATATATTTAACACAGCTGAAAGAATTGATGGTTGTTAATGATAATTGACCTTTCCTAGCATGTTCCTAACAATAAAAGCAACGATAAAAAATCACATAGCTAATGTATAACTGTCAACACATCTCAAGAGAAATTAATCGGCCGATTGAAATATGGTGGCGGACTTAAATTGTAATCAAAATATTTTAAATGTAAAAACACAGATAATGAATGTTTCTGAATAACACACGGGTTTTACTATACAGTCGAGTCTCGTTAATCGTTGGATTAATGAAATAGTAAACTCAAACCATTTTGCCATGTGTCTTACTTCTAAGTCTTACGATTAACTGCGATTAACACAACCGATTAACCAATTAGAAATTTCTGCCCAACCGTTGCAGCACTAGTCCTTATACGCTGAACTATCTGCCTTGCTATCTCATTGTTAATTGAATTTATTCAATACAAAAACATTAATACATTTGCCATTGTACATTTGCGCTGAAAGAGTGAACGAAATTAATCTCAAGACTCTTATCATTAAGTGTTATTAAATAATGTCTCAACATGCCCTCTATACTGGGGCAAATATTTCGGGATCAAGCATTACAATGGTAAAATAGGCGATTTTATACCAAGGAGTTCAAAATCATGGTGAATTTATTGCATGTATTTAATTGCTTTACTTCTGTCATTGCATATACATAGATAAAGAGTTCTCAGTTGTTTCATGATAGGACCGTGTGTCGTTATTGTGGGGTATGAGCATGCTTTTATGGTGATTATTCTGCACCGACATTTACCTTGTTCTTTGATACGTGCTGGATCTGTTGCTGGAGGTCACCGATTTCAGATTTCAGCTGAGTCTTTTCCTTCTCAACCCTGTCAAGGCACCAGAATAATGATTGTTTATATATCTGTGACAATATGAAATTGCTTAACTTAAGCTTAACAAATTATGTCTTAATCTGAAACAATCACAAAATGAACATTATGTTATTCCTAAAACGACTTTTGTACATCATATAGGCTATAAACAATCGTCATTGTGACGAAAGTCCTGGAAATGACAATATTGCTTTAAAAAAAGGGATACGCATTTCAATGCCACTTTTCGCCACAGCTACTAACCTCTGTTTGACCTTCGTGAGCTGATCAATCTGGTCGGCCATCTCGTTGTTGGCATCTTGTGCCTTCTTGCGAAGGGCAGCAACCTGGGACTCGTTCTGGAGAGACTGTTCCTCGAGGTCGCGCCTGAGCTTCAGAAGCTCCTGCTCGCGTTTCTTATTGAGCTCCATCTGAACGGCGGTGGCGCCACCAGCCTCATCCAGACGCTCGCCAAGCTCCTCGAGTTCGCGGCTTAGCTCGGCTCTCTGCTTCTCGACCTACAAAAACAATTTGTTCAAAAGATTAATACTCAGAATTTGTTAAAGCGACCATTTAATCAGGAAGTTAAACGACGGCTTCAGGTGACCAATAAAAAGGAAGGAAAGCAATACCAAATGTTCTGACAGCCGAGTATGAATTTTGTTTTAGCACATGCATGTGAATACTTGTGTCTAAGTGTTAAAGCAAGTGTGTTTGTAATCATGTACAACAGAGGCGAAAAAAGGCATTACTATGCGGTAAAGGGTTAAAGAGCTGCAAAACACAAAGTATTACAATCCTTTCAAATAAGTGTTTTCCCCCATTCATTTTATTTTAAATAATGTCATATTTTCGGTGTGAGTATGTTAAATGACCCTGATCAGCTGACCTTACCGGAAATATAGCATAAAAAATCATACCTTGGCTCTATTTGCCCTCTCGGCTTCAAGTTCCCCTTCCAACTCCTCAATGGTTGCCTGTAATAATGGAAAAGAATGCTTAGTCGTGTTGTGTAATTTTTAATATAAAACTACGGTATGTAGTATTGATCCACTCGGCTACAAAACAGGAAGGTAAAAATGAATCGGAATAAATATATTATTAGAGACTTTCAGTTCAACTGCTGTCTACGATAGAAAACATTGTATATATCGGATAGGTACATAAATATCGCCGTCCGTACCAAGTGTCTGGCTCTTACTACCGTACTAGTCTACATGAGCAGCTCCAAAGTTTATTTAAGATGACACCATAGCTAAAGAATAAGTCGGAGGTATAAAGCTCACAATAAAACCACCTATCCGACATGACGTTTTCAGCAGAACCCATCACAAGTCTCATATTGTATCGAGTATCCTGCAAATAGGCGAATTCCAGAAGACTGGACTTTTACTACTGATTCAATACATACAAACAAACAATACAGAGTGTAGTTCTGATTAACTTACTGAGATTAAAATGTTCGAAATAAATTGAAAAATATAGTGTATATAGGCGATCTAATCATTTGTTTTTCAAGTAGATTAACCTCTATTAAAATTACAGTTTAAAGCATGAATGTGTATACTGAGAGGAACCCATAAACTGAGAGGGAGCGAGCGAAGCACCTGCATAGTTCCAGCAGAAAGCTAGTGTTAGACGGCCGACATAAGGAAACAGAATTCCCAAACACACTACTGCACAGTTATTTATACTGTACTTTTAATAAGTTTTAAGTTGAAATGATGCCTAGTTCCTGCTCTTCATTCTCAAGAACGCCTTACAAAAGCACATGCAGACTTTAAAAGACCCCATGAGACAAGTATCATAACATAATTACATAAATGTTTGGCTACAGACTCAACAACCGTCATACCTACACGCAATGAATGTGCAGGTAAGTTATATTCTACGGGAGATACCGGCGGACTGGTATAAATTATAGCTGCATACCAAATCAACATTATTTTTGAATTGTATTGAAATCATTGTAGAAAATGGAGTAGTTGCTCGTTACAAGCAAATGCTCCAATACATACAATGTTTTCAATAGCCATCAGATACAGAGACGATTTAAGTCGCTTCTGTGGAGGAAAATGATAAGCAAGCATTGTGCCAAACTATCACATGGGGTAGAATTGTACAATTTCTCGTAGTTGGGAATGGCTATAAAACAGTATGAAATTTATATTTTATTAATATACATGTATATCGATAAGAAATATGGTCATTGCTCTCTGTCTTTCTGACAGGCATATTCAGCATTATAAGCACTTGAACCTAAACCAACAAATCATTGACTAATCTTTCTAAACATCCAATACTTGATTTAGGAATGTGTTACCTTTATTTACATGAATGGCATACATCACTCTTTCAATTTATACACCTAGGACCTATTTCTGCAACAAGCAGGAAGAAAATGATATTTTCTTAATCATTTATGATGACAATTAAATACATACAGATTTGAAACTTAGTGTTGAAAGATATAAACCACCAAGGTATACATAAACCAAGTACGTACCTGCAGTTCCTTGATCTTTCTCTGCAGGGAGGCAACCAAGCTTTGTTCATCTTCAAGTTTGGAGTTGAGGTTCTTGATGTCAACGTCCTTCCTATTATCGAACGATTAAACAACATTGTGCAAATTTGTCACAAAATGTTCATGTTTTTAAGTGTCATATTTCTTTGAGGCATCAATTTTGTATTGATTAGAAAACATTTCAGGGAAATAACTTTTAACAAAATGAAATATGTGTATAGTAAAAGTTTTATATATTTGCTCTGTTTAGTTAGAAATCAACAATACCAGCTGTTGTTTATATCAATATCATTTGTCCCCATATATCCATCCTTCAATGTTAGTAAAATATGTATATAGACAGACGGTCCAGCACTTTAAACTTCATAATCATTATTCAGAAGACAATGTAGAGAACAGATCAGTAGAATCCTGCAGGAGAACTCTGATTTACCTGTGTATTTATTGTCTGTCCTGGATTTATACCATGCATGCATGAACTTATAGCACTCCATCATATGAGCGAACTATAAGCTATATTATACTTGGGTAATATGTATGTACCTTCTGACATTTTCTTCAAGATCTCTCTTGACGCGTTCGAGGTCTTCAACTGTTTCTTGTGTAGTCTTGAGATCCTGCTCAACTTTTTTCTTTGCCTTCTCTACATCAGCTCGGACCTTCTTCTCGCGCTCCAGGTTATCTTCGAGCTAAAATAACATAGGTACGGCAACTGTCAATCATCATGTCAAATATCCGAACAGTGTCTGCATAGATAACAATTGAAGTTTGCTACCAAAAGGTAAACTATGCTGAATTAATCTGAATATTGATTTACAAGGAAAGGCAATATCAAGCGACGTATTATGACGTTACCTCGTCGAGCGTGGCCTCGAGTTTTCCCTTGAGTTTAGTGAGATGGTTGACCTTGTCTTCTTCAGCCTGGAGGTTTTCAAGGGTCTTCTTGTTGGACTCGTCTAGGTTCTTCTGTGCTTTCTGGAGTTTGGCAATCTGATCGTCTTGTGCAGCCATTTCGTCTTGCAGAGTTTTGATCTGGCTGTCCTTGGTGGTCTTTTCGGTCTCAGCCTTAGCAAGAGAGGACTCGAGATCCTGAATATTGTCCCTGAGACCCTGGTTTTGTGCTTCCATTTTTTTCTTCAAGTCACCAAGGGCAGCAGCGGATTCTTCCTCGTCACCTAGTCTATCCTCGAGTTCCTTGATCTGTTGGTCAGATTCAAACTTAAGTTTCATAAATCTTTCAACATTCTCTTCCAAGTCGGCAATCTTGTCTCCTACAGTCCCCAAATCAAGCATGGCGTCCTGTTTTTGTTGCTGGAGGACAACATTCTGCTCTTCAAGTTCCTTTTTGATCTTCTCGACCTTGGCGAGCTCAGCCTTAGTCTTCTCGAATTCCTCTTTCATATGGTTCATCTCGTCTTCAGCGTGAGCGGCATTCAGAAGAGGCTTGACCTTGGTGTACAGTTTCCACCACTGCCAGTTCCTCAAAAGCATCCATTTTCTGATGTTCCTCTGAATAACGGAAAGGCCGGTTCTGAAGTAAAAAGAAAACAAAAATTCATGTTTCTGACAAATGTTATCGACTTTTTATCTACCATTTTAAATATGTTTGTATGAAATCAAAATTATTTTCTTAGACGTATGAAATAAACACACATACACTTTTCTTATATATTCGATAGTATGCATTTTCTTGCATAATTTTTTATGGATTGAAAGTTGAATACATGGTTGCTAGAAGTGACATGACAAACAAAAACATAAACCTACCTCTGGTCATGCAACTTCTGGTATTGTTTGCGCATCAGGTAACCTCTGATGTGAGCCTGGAACAGGGAAATGATCTTGGATAAACGCTCGTCACGCATATCTTCAAGCATACCCAGAACGCCAGCCTTGAAGAATACCTTGGTGGTACCAGTTTTGTACTCATTGGGGTCCATCTGAAGGGCAATCAAGATCTTCTCGGTGACCTGCTTGCCATCAACGAATCCGTCTGGAATGGCATTTGGAGCCAGGATGGAGTATCTAAAGAGGGAAATTAAACCTTTAGATATATGGTGAATGGATTTATGGCATCAGTCCCGGCATGTAGTGTTATTTGAAATACCAGTTACCGATAAAAGACGTGTACATGCACAATTAACATAGTTAATGGTCAAACAATTAAAACCATAGATTTGAAAGATATAACAAACCTACAAACACTGTAAAAAATCATTATATGAAATAAAATTATTCGAATAAGAAATATTTTTCATAAAAAACACGTTCGTTTGTTGAAATACCTATACATAAGTAAGTTATGCCAAGTCAGTTTTGTCAGTGTGCAAAATGATATGCACGTGAATTTGAGTATATACCCACCTCTGTTTGAACTCCGAGTAGATGACTCTGCTTGGGAAACCCTTTCGGCAGATACGGATACCTTCAAGTACGCCGTTACACTGGAGCTGGTTCAGTACCAGAGGAGCGTCAATTAAACCTGGAAAAATACGAAAAATAAGCACCTAATACAAGAAAGAAAAAGTATTTAATCGTGAAGAAAGAAAACACGTTTTATTTTGACAAAGTCTTGCCTAAGATGTAGACAGTGTCGTTAATAAAAACATATCAATATGGCAAAATGACACTTTCAAATAGTTTGAACCGGATCCAAGCTGTTTAAAACTCAGAACATCATTTTTCCAAATTTGAAGGAGCATAACAAGGTTTAAAACATCAATCAGTGGACAATTTTAGCAACCAACAGTTACAGCGGTATGCTAAGGGTTAAAATTATCGTGCATTAATCTCCAAGTTGAACCTTTAATCTGAAAATAAGTATCTTTATGGGAAAAGAATATGGACCCTATTTGGTAGTCCATAATAATACTGCACTGTTTTGTTTATACTGTTTGCAATATCATATCTTTCATACAATGTTATACAATATGTTTAATCTTATATGCCTCTTTATCACGCTGCTTGAGATTGTTCTGTTGTTGTTTACATAGTGGATGTCACTACACTCGCAGGGAAGGTGTATCTCTATCACACGGAAGTAGTACGTGCATTCACGCGCATAGTTACCTGGAGTCTTAACCTCGTTGGGAATAATACAACGGACAAAGTGAGGATGTGTGGTGTACAAGTTCTTCATAAGTTTGTTCAGAGATTCCTACAACAAAAACAGATTTACAATTTGCATGCATATTCAAAAACCGAGGCACTAAGTAAAAGCCTAGGTCTTCCAGAATCAAGCTTCGGCTTAAAAGTAGATAAGAAGGTCTTGCAGGACACACCACTTACAAATCAAACAGCCACCAGTCTTGCAGTCAGCTGTAATTATTACACACATTTATGCAATTCGTGAATACCAAAATAGATTGAGCACTATAGATTCGCGTAGCTTTTTTAAATGCATTATTCAAGTTCATAAACAACTTACATGGCATGATATAATAATTTGGTTTTGGTCAAAATGCTGAAAAATTCTTTACCTAGATGTGATTCTAAGTCAATGCATTTAACATGCACGCAATCGAGTAAATTATTTATTTAATATAGATGACACCTACCCTGTGAGTAGCAGATATAGTCTGGAAAGCAGAAGACTTCTTCTTCTTCGTTTTCCCGCCTGCGCCTGCATCTGGAGCTGTTTATAAAGTAGTAGGATAAAAATCATTTTCATGTACAACTGCAAATTTGGCTCAGTAGTTTTTTTCTTCATAATGATGAAGCACTTTATGTGCCCAAATGCAATATGGTGAAAAACAATGACTTTATCGCGTTTTTAAAGAGTGGTTGTTGCCGCAGATACTTTTAGTTTGGTTACTTTTTGCAAATTTGCAATTTGATTACCTTCCTTTCAAAAGAAAACAATAGCAGACTTCGACGCCCTTTCTGAAATGTAGCCCGCCTGCTGAACCAATCTGTACACGAAGGCTAGTACTTCAATTTCAGATAGGTGACTGTTGTACAAACGTTGTTTAAAAAATACAATAAGCCAGCCATGTATTTACAAAATTTGTCTGGATTAAAACTTAAAAGATAAGTTTACTCACGAGCCTCAGCGAAGAGCAAGCCGACCAGAGGTTCCTTGGACTGTCCCAAGATAGCGACAACAGTTTCGTTCAGAGGATCCTTGTTCTTTTCTAACCAGCCACTGATGTTGTAGGGTACCTGTGAACAAAGGAAACACAGAAAAACTGTGTAATTGTTCAATTGGATTTTTACATTGTGTAAGAATTAGATCAAGTCGGGATAAGAAAGTTCTAACATAATTAAATATAGCGCTTGTTTTAAAAACAAGACCCGGTCCTAGCGGCCATATTTTTGACAAATCATCACACATTGAAACTTGAACAAATATGTTTGAGGGCCATCGAAGGATCATATCTGTTAATTTAATTTGAAATTGGACTAGTGGTTTTCGAGAAGAAAAACACACACAGTTTTCTATACAGCCAACTTAGGAAATCTTGCTCCACTCCTGGCGGCTATGTTTTTAGCAAATCATTATTTTTTATCAACTCTGGTAGAGGTCTAGCCATGGATCACATCTTTGAAATTAATTTGAAATTGTACAAGCTGTTTTGCCGAAGAAGATTTTCAAAGTTTTCTATAAAGCCATATAAAAAAACTAGCCCTGCCTCTGAATGGCATGTTTGTTTTACATATCCTCATTATTTCAACTTTGGTAGGGGTCTTCTATCCAAAGATCATTTCTCTTAAATTATTCTGACAGTTGGCTTGTAGTTCTGGAGAAGAATATTTTCAATGTTTTCAACATAGTGATATAAGGAAAACTGGCCCGCCCTTGGTGGTAAATAATATCATTCTTTGAACAACTTTAGTAGAGGATCACCCAAGGATAATTTCTGTGAAATTATTTTGAAATTGGACAAATGGTTAAGGAGAATAATGTTTTTAAAGTATTTCACTTTCGTTGCCATGGTAACCAGAGTTCTTCATGGAATGAAGTTCTTTGAACAATTGTGAAAGGGGACTCTCCAAGGAATATCCAATCCAAGTTTCGTCAACTTCCATCAAGTGATTTCAGAGGATATGTTGCTTAAAGAAAGTGTGAACAAGCGACGTACTACATACAATACAACAAAGGGCAATTACTCTGTAATTAGCCTAAATAGAATTTTCGTTCTTGTACATTGATTTTCCTCACATTGTGTGTTTTATTGCATGATTTTTTATTGAATTCCATTAAGTAGTTTTCAAGTTATACTCTGAACAAGGACAATTGCAAAGGCCCTATTGCCCGCCCGACCACTGGGCGATTCCAATTTATCCCCCCAAACAGGGTTTAATATCAATATTAAATAAAAGTGTTTGCCATTAGCCGTTAAAGTTTAAAGGAACTTCAAACAAAGATCTCATTTTGTAATTGCAAAAAGCATTGTTGAAGGTATTGTAACATCACGAGATAAATACTGAATACTTACAGCAGCGGCGTAGTGACAAAGCTCGAAGTGGGCGTCGCCACCACCCTTCCTGGATTTGACTGGTTTGGCAAAGTTTTTGCTCTTTCCCAAATGGTTGGTGTACAGTTTCTCGCAGAAGGTCTTGTCACTTGCCTTGGGAAACATGCATTCTTCCTCCAGAATGGACAAGATACCTAAAGGCTGAAATAAACGAACAGGCATAGTTTAAAAATGACAGCAAGATGTCTAAGACAAGACAGGGAACTTTTGTTTGTTTGTTTGTTTTTTGTAGGGTTTTACGTCACTTCGACAGTATTTCAGTCATTGCGCGACGCCCGGCTAATTACAAGTGGAGGAAGA
>JAULCE010193635.1:0-11485 GCA_032359355.1 Macoma nasuta | reverse complement strand
CTTTGTAGACGATACGGGAGATTTTACCTGAGACATGCAGTGGATAAAGCCTGTTGCTTATCCTCTCTATGTAAGTCTAAGCCTGTTGCTTATCCTCTCTATGTAAGTCTGTGTTATGACCGTCAACTGGGGATGTTTATGTCACTTAATTATTCTTATGGCAATTATATGATATATGTTAAAGTTTACGTTTTTTTAAACATTAACACCACACTACCTTATTCATAGAAGAAAAGGAGCTTGTGGTGGATCATTTATCTGATATGCATAGTGTCCGAAATGTATAGGATCGAAGCGTCTAAGGACGAAATATTTCGATAGAACAATTAAGGCAGGGCCGTTTCAAGAGAAAAACATAATGTTTGGGACAAAATTCTTCGAAATGGATGGCTGCCGTTATACTTTATGCTTTGCAACTTTCGAACTGATGACACAATTTCATTATTCGTGGTTTCTGCTCATATGTCAATATTTTGGATACCCCGCCCATCGCCTAGAGCGTTGATAGCGTGGTTAGCAACACACGTAAGGATTCGGTTTTTCGAATGTTTCCGAATTTACAACTGTGACATTCGTCTTAATCACTTGAATATATCATCGTTTTTATTTTTTGCTGATTTGCATTCGAATGAAGGGCATGTACGTACCTGAATAGTTCTTAATTTTCCCAAATCATCTCAAAATTATCAACTTCCCACACACCGGAAATGTCAAGACTGATATTCAGGGAACATCTCAAAACAGATTTTACATATAAAAACAAACAGAACATCAAACATGTTTTTGATTGCAATGTGGCTTACGTTGATTGCATTTGTATTTGATAAAGAAATGAATTGGTCACGAGCAAGTTTCAACATTTTATACTTTGAGATGAGTTTGGTAAAAAAAACAGATTAATTTGACGGAAAAGTGTTTCTCACGCACCGGTTGACCACATTCGTGCGGTAATCGCTATACGGACCCTGTTACGTACGTAAATGCGGGCATACAGTAGAGGCAGGTCTGGTTTAAAGCGTTGATCGCTGAAGTTAGTCACGCCCACTAGTTTGGCCCCGCCTTTTGCAGCGGTCGTTTGCGGATATTTGTTTTAAATAATTATTTTCATTTTGAAATTGAGTGAAACTGCAATTTAACAAAGCCTGTTACAAACATGAAATTCATATTTGTTATATATTGTTTTAAAAATGTCCGCACAACTGCAATCGTAGGGAAATTTTGTACAATTATGCGTGCCTCCATTAGAGTCTGGTTCAAAACACTGTTATCGAAGGTGGTAATTGTGTAAAATTGAGCGGGCATCCAGTACAGTCTGGTAAAAAGGGAAAGGGAAGACTGTTATCGTCGGGTGGATATGAATATCGTAAATGGAAATGGAAATCTAGCAGTTTCAGTTGCTCGAAACTGTAATCGTAGATACGTTAGATTATACATGATTATCTAGTAAGACAGTTCCTCAGAACTTTAGCCGTGGGTGTAGATATGTATTTACAGGTCCTCGGTGTTGTTCTTGCTTTACTTAAGAAGGCATCCAGTAGAGGCAGGTCCTCTGAACTGGTATTGTGGCGTAGATATATATTTATAATAAGACACACAATAGAGACAGGTCCTCTTAAAAGGTACCGTGGGTTATATGTGTATAGTTTATGAAGGCATACAGTAGAGGCAGGTTATCATAATGTTGTCATGGGTTTGATATGAATAGTGTAAGAAGGCATACAATAGAGGCAGTCACAGAAATGTTACCGTGTGGTAGATATGTATAGTTTAAGTAGGCATACAGTAGAGGCAGGTCCTCATAAACATTACCATGGGTTTGATATGAATAGTTTAAGTAGGCATACAGTAGAGGCAGGTCCTCATAAACATTACCATGGGTTTAATTTGCATTGTTAACATTAAGGTAAGTATACAGTATAGGCAGATCTTCATAAACGTTACCATAAGTTTTAAGACGGCATACAGTAGGGCAGGTCCACAGAAATGTTACCGTGCCGTAGATATGTATAGTTTTAGCAGGCATACAGTAGAGGCAGGTCCTCATAAATTTTACCATAGGTTTGATATTCATAACTTAAGTCGGCATACAGTAGAGGCAGGTCCTCATAAATGTTACTATGGGTTTAATATGCATAGTTAAAGTAGGCATCCAGTAGAGCCAGGTCCTCATAAATGTTATCATGCGTTTGATATGCATAATTTTAGTAGGCATACAGTAGAGGCAGGCCCTCAAAAATTTACCATAGGTTTGATATTCATAGTTTAAGTCGGCATACAGTAGAGGCAGGTCCTCATAAATTTTACCATAGGTTTGATATTCATAGTTTAAGTCGGCATACAGTAGAGGCAGGTCCTCAAAAATGTTACCATAGGTTTGATATTCATAGTTTTAGTCGGCATACAGTAGAGGCAGGTCCTCATAAATGTTACTATGGGTTTAATATGCATAGTTAAAGTAGGCATCTAGTAGAGCCAGGTCCTCATTAATGTTACCATGGGTTTGGTATGCATAGTTTTAGTAGACATACCGTAGAGGCAGGTCCTCATAGATTTTACCATAGGTTTGATATTCATAATTTAAGTCGGCATACAGTAGAGGCAGGTCCTTCCTCATAAATGTTACTATGGGTTTAGTATGCATAGTTAAAGTAGGCATCCAGTAGAGCCAGGTCCTCATAAATGTTACCATGGGCTTGATATGCATAGTTTTAGTAGGCATACAGTAGAAGCAGGTTCTCATATATTTTACCATAGGTTTGATATTCATAGTTTAAGTCGGCATACAGTAGAGGCAGGTCCTATTAAACATCACCATGGGTTTAATATGCATAGTTAATGTAGGCATCCAGTAGAGCCAGGTCCTCATAAATGTTTCCATGGGTTTTATATGCATAGTTTTAGTAGGCATACAGTAGAGGCAGGTCCTCATAAATGTTACCATGAGTTTGATTTGATTAGTTTTAGTGTGCATACAATAGAGGCAGGTCCTCATTAGTTTTAACATGGGGTTGATATCCATAATTTTAGTAGGCATACAGTAGAGGCAGGTCCTCATAAATATTACCATGTGTTTGATATCCATAGTTTTAGTAGGCCTCATAAATGTTACTATGGGTTTAATATGCATAGTTAAAGTAGGCAAACAGTAGTGGCAGGTCCTCATAAATGTTGCCATGGGTTTGCTTTGTATAGTTTTAATTGTAATACAGTAGAGACAGGTCATCATAAATTTTACCATTGGTTTGATATGCATAGTTTAATTAGGCATACAGTAGCGGCAGATCCTCATAAGTGTTACCGTGTGGTAGATATGTATAGTTTTTGTAGGCATACAGTAGAAGCAGGTCCTCGAAATTTTTACCATAGGTTTGATATGCATAGTTTAAGTAGGCATACGGTAGAGGCAGGTCCTCATAAATGTTAATATGGGTTTGATATGCATAGTTTTAGTAGGCATACAGTAGATGTAGGTCCTCATAAATGTTACCATGAGTTTGGAATGCATAGTTTTAGTAGGCATACAGTAGTGGCAAGTCCTCATAAATGTTACCATGGGTTTGCTATGTATAGTTTTATTAGGCATATAGTAGAGGTATGTCCTCATAAATTTAACCATTGGTTGGATATGCATTGTTAAGAAGGCATACAGTAGAGGCAGGTCCTCATAAATGATACCATGTGTTAGATATGTATAGTTTTAGTAGGCATACAGTAGAGACAGGTCCTCATAAATGTTTCACTGGGTGTAATATGCACAGTTTAAGTAGGCATCCAGTAGAGGCAGGTCCTCATCAATGTTACCATGCCTTTCACATGCATATTTTCCCTTTTGTTGTTTTGCGTTTTTCATTTGTACGGAGCATAACTCCTAAACTGTTCCATATATTCACTTGAAACTCCATGTGTGGAAGCAATATGTCAAGGGGGAGTGCAGTCTGTACTAAGTTACTAACCATAACTCCACATGCAATTTTTGAGTTATTCCCCTTTTTATATTTTCATGTTTTTCATTTTGTCCAGGCCATAACTCCTAAACTATTCAAGACATTCACTTGAAACTTCATATGTGGATGCAATATGACAAGGGGCAGTGCATTGTGTAATAAACATAACTCTACATGCATTATTTTGTTTAGTTATTCCCCTTTCTATGTTTTCATTGTCTTTTTATTTTTTCTGGAGCATATTGAATTACAAACAGTTATCAATTAAAACATGTTTTATAAAAATAGGGCAATAGTCCTCCTCAAACTATCTTGAGTCAATAAAATTCGCTGGCGGGGGATGATGGCCTTTTTACATGGCTCTTGTTTAAATAGACATCGACATTGACATGACAGCCATTTGAAGTTCCTGTTCACACGCCGTCTTAGACGGCCGCGTCTGACAAACGACATTTTTTTTTGAAACACAATTTAGTGTGCAATTTAGAGTATCGGTAAAGCCACACTTTTTTATTATTGTTTCTGTTATTTATCTCGTTGAAAGAATTTATCCAAGACCGGTTAGAATCGGCAGTTTGAAGTATGAGATGCAATGTCTCAAGTGACACAATATGGCATTAAAGAAAACAAATAACAACATCATTACTGGAATTAAAGAGCCAGAGTCTAATAAAAGGTGCATTATAGCCGCGTATGTTCCAGGTATTCACTGTTTGACACCCACCGGAATCAACATTATTGTATCTGCCACCACGGCAAATAAGGTAGACCTCGATGAGACGTCTCGTTTTTAACCGGGCGGCTGGTTTTGGTATACACTGTTTACACTGCTGTAATGCACCTTTTATTCGATGGCTGCTGAAATGTATTCAAAGTTCAAAAGTGTATTCATATATGTACGCCACCGGCCCATAACACATACATCAATACAAAAACATAAAAAGTGTCATTCAGGTTGGAGAATGGGACGCAAATCTTATCTACGTTGAGCATCTCTGCAATACATATGTATCCACATTGCTTATATCAACGACATCTGTCAACAGTATTAATAATTCAAAGAACTCAAACCTATACGATATCAAGTCGGATCCGGATGGGACGCTGAGTCACCCTTAATTAAAGAACTTTGTATTTCATACGGATCAACGCTGCATTTGTCTTTGGCAATTTTTGTCATCTACATTAATGAAACTTAAATTTTAACAATATTAATTTTTCTACAGACAATTAGGGTGAGGGCCGGATGGGACGCCGAGTTACTTCACATTGAGCAACTCCGCGTATCATACGGTCCAACTATGATTACAATAATGACATCTATAGATAATTAGCGTGTGGACTGCTTGGGACGCCGAGTTTCTTCACGTTGAGCATCTCCGCGTACCATACAGTCCAATTATGCTTACATCAATGACCAAGACATGAATAATGTTAGTAACAATCGCCAATTTCTGAATCCAGCAATGTATTACTTTTATCATGATGAAAGTTGTATGATATTTCCACATTTGTTAAAAGATATTTCCGGTTGAAATGAGTTTGTATATCAACTAAACATGAATTGTTATTTTTTCTATATCAAATGACAATTACATTTGCAAGACATGCATGAATGCGCATGCATTTGCATAAAGTCCTCAAACCATTTTACAACTTACTGGCAGGCCTGTTTTATTATCAAGGTTATTTGTATAAAAAAGGCGATGTTAACATTGTTTTTTATCTAAAATATTTAATGTATGGTTTTCTCTTTTGTGTTTCGTATATGACCGACGTCACAGGAAAAGGGGCATTTGACATATAAAAAAGAGCACGGACTCGGCACTTTTACAGCGCTATTAATCTAGCATCTAGTCACGAAATTTATCATTTGAATTCATTGAAAGGTAGAATTGGATGTCCTTTAAGATTGCAAACAGTGCAGACCCTGTATGACGTGGCGGCTTGTCTGGAGCTACACTGTTTGCTATGTCCGAGTGCCAGTGCCCCTTTTCGCGTGACGAGGCCCATATGTATATTACATATTCTCTTAACACTTATAACGCTACCACTGGGTCCTCACATGACGTGGAAACGCTTGGTCAATAGATCCTCAAAAAGTGTGCGAATCTGGAGAAATTAAAATATCGGCCGGTGCCATTTCCAGCAAACGAGATTTTGGTCGCGGGATAAGGGTTACACGTTCACGACAACACAAAAAAATGTCATTAGTATTCATACTCCTGCATAAGACGACATGATTTAGAAAATGAAAATCTTGAATGTATCGGGTATGAAATATTGTATGCGAAACTGAAACTTTTTATTTTAGGATACCCTATATCCTTTGGAAGACGGACAATTGTCGTCTGCTATACTTTCGCCTGCATTTTTTGTCGTCTGCTCTTATTTAAGTTATTTTATTTAAATTTATTTGGTAGAATAAGTATAATCTAAGTGTCGAACAGGTTGTAGGTTGATCAGACACCGAGTTAATCGGCGTCTGATCAATATCCAATTTGTTTGCAAAGGTCACTACAATTACCGTTTTTACGTTAGTCTTCCGAAGGATGTAGCACCCCGTCTTCACCGGCTAGTTGGAACAATGATATAGAGCATTGTCCAGATTCTTTATATGCAGAAAACAAAGACACATTACGTGGGCTTAGTGCAATATGGTTGTAACTCCTTCACATTTGTGAAGAAGTTACAACCATATTGCACTAAGCCTGTTAGATGACTTTTTAAATACAATTATAGAGACAATAGGCGTATTCGATTTGTCTTGAATCGTTTAGTAAATAGTTAACTATGGTGTCCTGCGTATCGAATCGGGCCACAAATTTTCAATCGAATACAAAATGTTATAATAATTGGGCCCTATTCATAAAGCTTCTAAGGAAAATCTCAAACTTAAGTGAAAAATTCAAATGCAGATTTCACCATTTTTTATCCACAATACTTCAATGACACTTTGTATGCTTGTGAAAAACGTAGTGTTTCACAAGCAATCAAAGTTTCATGGAACTATAGTTGAAAATGATTTGCGAATATGCATTTAAGTTTTCAATTAAGTTTGAAAGTTTCCTTAGGAGGTTTTATGTATACGGTCCCGAAGCAATTACTTATCGCTGATTATCGACTGATACGTTCGTAGTACAGACCGCCAAACTTAATGCATAAACGTTTTTCTGATTGGTAAAAATTTGACGTGGGGTAATCGCATTTGAAGGAAGAGCTAGTCAAAACTCCAATCGAATACGCCTAATTTGACTGTAAATTCCTCCTGGACTAATATCACCAGTTCCCATAAATATGAACATCTAGTGCATCAACCACTAGTGTTACCTCCAATACTGCGACCATTACTGGGCATTCATACAGTAATATGGATTTGGAATGCTAAAGTTGTACAATATGCTTGTGTAAAACGTTTGTGCATAATTGAGCGCCGCTGTTCGATTTCCAACCTAAAGAACTTTCACACATTGTAAACCAAGATCAAACGCCACGTTTCTAACTCATCTTGGTCTACATTGTTTGAAAATGGCCAAAAGTAGTACTGCCAAAAGTCATAACTAATGTGTTCAGTACTGTTATAACTAGATTTGCTTTATTTCTAACATAACATCTTGTACAGATCTACACTGTTTGAATTGTCTTAAGGTTGAAAATTGCACCACAGTGCTCATGTGTACTGAATGTTTATAAAGTATGAGACCCACTGGAAAATTGGGTACTCCAAATGTGTAGCCTCTTGAAAAAGTCTTTATTATTATTATTATTATTATTATTACACAGGTATCTAAATATATGGAACCGCAAATTTACAAAAATGGAAGCCAGGGGCCGTATTCATAAAGATCCTAAGGAAAATCTCAAACTTAAGTACACAACAAATGCAGATTTCTCTATTTTTAACCACGCTACTTGAATGAAACTTTGTATCCTTATTACAAACAGAGTTTGTCATATGCATGCAAAGTTTCTTTAAAGTATAATTGCAAAATAAATTGGAAATATGCATTTGACATTTTCACTAAAGTATGAGGTTTTCCTTGGGAGCTGTATGAAAACGGACACAGGTTGATATCAACCGAGTGTAAATGAATTTATGGACGTTTGTTGGAACATCAGCTTTAAAGGATAACAATTGTAGTCAAATGTCCCATATGACCAATTCCATAAGAACATAGATCTATATCTATAAAGTAGCAACAAGTGATGACCCATATCGGACGCCATATCGGGGTATGCCCTGTTTGAAGTGGCTGTGAACGAACTGACGTTCACTTTAATAAATGACAGCTAGTCTGTGTCCACATTGCTGAACCGCATTTTATGCACGGCTATTAAAATGAAAGAGTACTCAGTTGGATATGTGCAAGTTGTGTCAGCAAATTAAAATCAACGTTATGTACACGTTTTCTTGTGTCATGCCCACTTCTTGTTGAGGTTAGGAAATACCTGTAAGGTCAATATTCGAAGAAACTCTTTAATATGCACGCTTTAGCAAAGCCTTTTCTATGTTTTTGAACAGTCTTGAACACGTTCAGAAAACTACATCGATTCGTAGACGAAGTGTATGTATCATTTTAGGGTGACGGAAACGTCTAAGCGATTGTAAGCGAGAAAATTCTACGTTAGTTCAGGTAACGTCTAATAGTCAACTTAGCAATAAGTGTACACATTAAAACATTGAATATTATGATGTTTTTGAAGCTTTTTTATACTATTGTCACGTGACGCATCGTGTCGCTAATTAGCGAGAGCCCATGTGTGACTGGTAAAATCGGCTCAATTTCAACTTGCACCACTTACAAGTCGGCCCAAAACCATTTCGACTTAGCCAAACTCGGCCAATTTCTTTCAGGAAACAAATATGATTGAAAGCATCAGCTACGCACACTCCTTCGAAGTGTATGCACCCAGGGCTCGGGACGTCGACCCTGCTTTCGTGAGCCCCAAATTTTGAACTTTTCAAAATTAGGTGCGAACTAATATCTCTTGTGTGCACTGACCATACTGACGTCAATGAGCCTCTTAAATGATGTACTGCGTTCAAATATGGAAATGTAAACAGATCAATCAAACTAAAACAAACATGGACTGAAATTGAAAATTCCGCAAAAAACACACTTTTAAGCTCTACTGGCCAAAGGCCAGAAGGTTTATGTCGTGGCGCGGTGTCCGTGCAAACGTCCGAGCTAACAAGGTGCAAGGGGAGATGCGTAATACAGCTTATTTACGCCATACAGTCTATCATTTTCCCCCGATCTTTAACAAACTTATACAGTAGTTAGTTATCTATGAGAGCTCGATTCCATTTGAAAATCAGCCAGATCAACACATGTACGACTGGATTATAGCCCTTGAAATTGTCTTAGTTGCAATCATTCAGCTTGTTTATGTGATAAAGTCTCAATAAAGAATACTACATTTCGATGTTGCATAGAATACTCAGTTGCGTTATCCGATCCGCACCTCTTTAGCAGCCGTTAAGTCGATGTAGTTCTGGCGACATGCTCGTTTTACTACCCAGTCATCTGTCTTTTAAACAATTTAAATCTACCACTCGAATTTCGATTGAGGTCGCCAATCCGAACGGTCAGGTTCACTAGGTCAGCCTCACGGCGGAAAGAACTAGCGTCACGGAAAGAACTAGAGTAAAGTGTTGAACAATGACGCGTTGAGCATATGATAACAGTTATGATGAAACAGTTCGTAAATAATGCATAATTACCCCAAGGGAACAAATCGGAGGACCTGTCTCGACTGCACGCCTTATTATACTATACGTATCTAACCAACAGTAACATTTCTGAAGACCTGCCTATACTGTATGCCTTCTTAAACTATACATATATCAACCTATGTAACAGTTCTTTGGACCTGTCTCTACTGTATACCTTATTAATATATCTAATTATCACCGACGGTATCATTTCAGAGAACCTGCCTCTACTGTATGCCTTCTTAAACTATCCATATGTAACCAACAGTAACAGTTATGTGGGATTGTCTCTACTGTATACCCTCTTAAAATATTCAATTATCACCGACGGTAACATTTCAAAAACCTGCCTCTACCGTATGCCTTCTTAAATTATACATACATGTATACAACCCACAGTAACAGTTCTGAGGGCCTGTATTAACTGTATACCCTCTTAAAATATTCAATTATCACCGACGGTAACATTTCACAAACCTGCCTCTACTGTATGCCTTCTTAAATTATACATATATTACCCACAGTAACAGTTCTGAGGACCTGTTTCTACTGTATACCTTCAAAAACTATACATATCTACCACACTAAAACAGTTCTGTGGAATTAACTCTACTGGATACCTTCTTAAATCACGCATACTTACCCAATGGGGAAAAACTCTGATTACATGTCGCTTCTATATGCCTTCTTAAACTATACAATTATAAACCACGGACACATTTCTGAGGACCTGTTTCTACTGTTTACCTTCTTATATAACCCAAAGTAACAGTTCTGAGGACCTGTCTCTACTGTATATCACCTCTTAAAATATTCAATTTTAAGCAACGGTAACATTTCAGATGACCTGTCTCTACTGTATGCCGTCTTAAACTATACATATAAAACCCACAGTAACAGTTCTGAGGACCTGTCTCTACTGTATTACCTCTTAAAATATTCAATTATCAACGACGGTAACATTTCAGAGAAACTGCCTCTACTGTATGCCTTCTTAAACTATACATATATAACCCACAGTAACAGTTCTGAGGCCCTGTCTCTACTGTATGCCTTCGTAAACTATACATATATAACCCACAGTAACAGTTCTGAGGAACTGTCTCTACTGTATACCCTCTTAATATATTCAAGTATCACTGTCTGTAACATTTCAGAGGACCTGTCTCTACTGTATGCCTTCTTAAACTATACATAAATAATCCACAGTAACAGTTCTGAGGACCTGTCTCTACTGTATGCCTTCTTAAACTATACATAAATAACCCACAGTAACAGTTCTGAGGAACTGTCTCTACTGTATACCCTCTTAATATATTCAATTATCACTGTCTGTAACATTTAAGAGGACATGTCACTACTGCATGCCTTCTTAAACTATACATATATACCCCACTGTAACAGTTCTGAGGACATGGCTCTACTGTATACCCTCTTAAAATATTCAATTATCAACGATGGTAACATTTTAGAGAACCTGCCTCTACTGTATGCCTTCTTAAACTGTACATATATAACCCACAGTAACAGTTCTAAAGACCTGTCTCTAATGTATACCCTCTTAAAATATTCATTTATAACCAACGGTACCATTTCAGAGGACTTGTCTCTACTGTATGCCTTCTTAAAATATTCAATTATCACGGACGGTAACATTTCAGAGAAACTGCCTCTACTGTATGTCTTCGTAAACTATACAAATATAACCCACAGTAACAGTTCTGAGGACCTGTCTCTACTGTATACCCTCTTAAAATATTCAATTATCACCGACGGTAACATTCAGGGGAAACTGCCTCTACTATATGCCTTCTTAAAAAATACA
>JAULCE010193524.1:0-11491 GCA_032359355.1 Macoma nasuta | reverse complement strand
ACTCAACCTGTTGCAAAATACCTGCCTCTCAAGTTTTACCCATAAAATCGGTATATTGCCATGCAATCAAGCAGTGACTATTTAAATATGTTCAAAATAGATCTAGGACCAAGATCAGAAGTGTTTTTATAATATTCTTTAATTATATCCAATCAGCGATCCCGATTACGTAAACATTTATCCCGACTTTCCCTGTACTTTTTGTCGCGACCAATCACAACCGACCTATTTAGTAGACGTGGACCTTAAAGACGATCGCGGCAGTTGATTTTTTTACGCTAAAGTAAATATAACGTTAAATCTTTATGCCAAGGTAATCACTGCTAGGCGCATCCGTCGTAGGGTTGTAAGTTCTTATCTATAGGTGTTATTTTTTTTTAAATATGGTATGCTAAAAGTGTTGCTGTAACTATGTAACACTAATGACAGTTAATATTATGTTTATGACGTTTGAATCTGCATTTCAAGTCTTAATGTGTGTTAACGACTATTTACTAGCTTGAAGCAACATGTCAGGTGCATATAGCAACTAAAAAACTATTTTCTGAAAAAATAAATACGGAGACCCCTTCTTTTCAGACCTGGCATTAATCGATAAAGGCTTAAAGTTTTTGTATAAAAAAATCAAAAAAAATCTATCCGCTTGAGCATTTAAAAAACACTTTGAAAAGTGACCATAGTAATTGTGTTTTTATCTTCTTATGAAATATGTTTTTTCTGTATTTTTTTATGATAGCTACAATGTTTACCATCTGTTGAATTTTGTTAATGAGAAATGAAGTATTGCCAACCAAATGATGAGTAATCAAACTAAAATTGGGAAATAAAACAATATATATCACGTTGAATGTTACGTCTATGAAACATTAACCGCGCCTGGCGAAAAATGAGGTACAATAAATAAAGGCTCTGAATTATTTTTAAGGATGGTGACCCTATTTTTCTATTTCATATTCTTATATTCACTTTAATAAAATTCTATCTGCCTCCTAAAAATGGTTAAAATGTAAGCGATCGTCTTTATGAAGGTTTGATTGTGCGCCTGCTACTTCAAAACAGCTTTTATATGCCTGACTATGTGTCTGCTGCTTCAAAGGCCCGATAGTGTGTGCCTGCTACGTCAAGACAGCTTATGTAGGCCTGACTGTGCGCCTGCTGTTTTAAAACAACTTTTGTAGGCCTGACTGAGCGCTTGCTGCTTCAAAAACAGTTTATGTAGGTCTGACTGTGCGTCTATGGTGTAGTTGTTGTTGATGATGAAGTTTAACACCCCCTAGGTTTTTCGGGGAAAAAGCCCCACCAATTATGGTCTAGACACCAGGCAAACGGCTGGGAAGAGCTCTAATTTTGGGATTGGGTCACAATCCAGTAAGTCCTATGTCTGGCGAAACAGCCAATATATACTTGATTGATCGGGCGTCTACATCTTCTATTTGTGTCACTTCTGCTGCTGTTGTTATTGTTGAAACCCGCATCGACTCCATTTATTGCTTCTGCTAGTACTACTATTAATACTACTACAACACTTTTTTTCTACTACTACAACTACTCCTACTTTCTTACTTTGCTACTACTACGACTATTAGCTACTTCTATGATAAGTACTTCTACAACAACAGCATAAACTATTCCGACTATATATATCATTTCATGCACCAACACCGCTACTATTATTATCACCACCGAATTACACCACTTTAGAGGGGTTTATTTTTATTGAGCCATTGTTTGTCTAAATTTGGTCTAAATGGAATCACATACCGGTTTGTACATTGTTTGATCTAGCTCCAAACTATATGTACCCGAAATAAAAAATATCGTCTCGGCTTACCAACTACTAAATTTCGGAGACGTCTTCTGGTCAACTTGTGGAAGGTAAGTGGTCTAGCAAGGTGCCCGCCTGTGTCCGAATGAACAGGTTGGCTAGCGGGGCTCCTTCACGAATAATAAGCCGGGCGTCGCGAAAATCTCGTATACCATTTGTAGCTAAAGTACTCAAAGAACAAATGCCGTGTAAACACAAACACTCGAAGTGCAATAACCTGTGTAAAACCCACATGCCCTATGTACACACCTCATTTAACCTCACACTACCTTTCTAAACAACTCGTTAAAACATACGTACGAGTACAACCTCAACTACCCTTTGGACAAAACATTTGTAAAGTCACATAACCAATAAACAAAACTCATGTTGTGTGTACACAACTCGTTTAGAACTCATGTGTCATATGTTCACAACTAATACGACTTCACCTACCCTGTGTACACAACTCATGCAACAATACTTACCTTATGTTAAACTCGCGTTTCCTTTGTACACAACTTGTGCAATGTTACTACGATATGGACAAAGCTCGCTCAAGCCACGTGTCTTATTCACGCAACTCATGCAACCGCATCTGTACTTTGCACAAATCTCGTTTCAACCCCTGGTACCCGTATGTACAGAACTCGCGTAACCTCACCTACCCTATATATATAACTCGTGTAACCTCACCTACCCTATATATAGAACTCATGTAACCTCGCCTACCCTATGTATATAACTCATATAACCTCATCTACCCTATGTACAGACCTAGTGTAAACTCACGTATCCCATTACAAAATAGGATTAAACTCACGTGCCCCATGTACAAACTCATGTTGACTCAACTTCACTCATAATATAAGTATTATAAGTATAAGTGGTCAAAGTAGAGCAAAGAGGTGTTTAAATACTTATAGGACAAACATATAGTGTTATAAGTTAATACCATTTATTATATGTACAGCTTCATTTCAGACTTCGGGTACTTGATTAACTTTCGGCACAATGCGGACGATCGGTGCAAACAGTTCTGACCCAGATGAGTAACTCTACGTCTCATTAGGATCAAAACGTTTGGATAATCTGGTGATGTATACATATAACACAAATGCTGCAGGCGAC
This sequence comes from Macoma nasuta, assembly GCA_032359355.1. Taxonomy (NCBI): domain Eukaryota; kingdom Metazoa; phylum Mollusca; class Bivalvia; order Cardiida; family Tellinidae; genus Macoma; species Macoma nasuta. Next base: position 8,556 of record JAULCE010193524.1, on the reverse strand, counting down.
AGATTACAGACAGCAATTTGCTCTGCGTGTAAAGAGTTAACCGACGATTGGCCCACTTCCTCCCGTGCCACCGGTTGTTTGTGTCGTTCTTTGGAACACCGGCGGCGCGTGAATCTCGAACCCAGGCACCTCTACTGTTGTTGGGGAGCTGGAGTGCACTCGGAAGCGCACACCGCTAAGGTCCCACAGCTTGTAGGCGATGCCGAACGCCTCCCCAGAGAAGCTGTCGGCTGTGGATCCGGGGTATAGGATCCACTGACCGGCTCCGTATGTCATCTGAATAAATGTAGAAATGAAGTGTGCCTTATATCTGCATTAAGCTGCGAGAAAATGGTTGTACTTATTTTTATTATTATTATTGTAGACCAGAACAGCCATCTGCTATATAAGTGTCAAAAGGCATATCTATGTAATACAGCCAAACAAGTATTACGCTATTAATCAACAAACGAGGCATGTGTGGTCTTTACAACAGGTAACATGTGATCACTTAATGAAAAACGAAATGAATGCCGAAAGCTCTTAAAAGAACTTTCTGTATAACTTTCGTTAGTCATTAAGCAACCACCTGTCATTTATAGTTACTACTGTATCTTATTTGACGACCGCTCATGAAAGGGTTTGTAAATATAACTAGAAAATCTTTACAGCGTCTTGTAACAGTCGCAAAAATCATATCTTTGAAGTAAGTCCAAATCAAATTTACTGAACATCTTTTGAAATCAGTAAATCAACATGTCATTATCAACTTTGAAACTGAAGAAAGATAATTAAGTGTTTGTTTTGACCTTCAATCCGTTAAGTTCTAAACATGCGAAGCCTTTGTTTTGATGCAAGAGCAGAGACCCCATCCTTGATACCAAGTTGACTACATGTATACCGAGTACTCAACTGATGTCAGACATGGCTGTGCCCTTTCACCATACTTTTTTATTATTTGTATTGAATAAATATCGTTTAAAATAACAAATAACAATGGTATTAGAGGTATCAACATTGTATGAATTGAAATAAAGAGAACTCGTTTTACTGATGAAGGAGCATTTATTAGACAGAACTAAACTTTCATTCATAGATCTGATAAATGTTATTAGTCGGGTCTGCGACTGAATTCTTCGAAATGCAATGTTCAAAGAATAGGTTCATCAAGCATACTAGCAGAATATACCTTCACAAGAGTCGTCAACATAGCTCGCCTGTTGGGATTTAATTTGAATGACAGCAATATGTTGCAAAAGTGGGTCAAAGTTCAAGGTCAAAGTCACAGGTCAAAACTTGGGTTTGGATGGAAAATTCTCATCACAAGCACTATGAAAGTTCTAAGTCAAATGGTTCAAAAGTTATGGCCAAGGTTTAAGTTTTTAAAAAGTGTTTTTTGGCACAATAATATTAATAACTTAGTATGCATGTTTGTAAAATTGGCAAAGTAGAATATTGATTTTTTGAGGCAAATTCACCGTATTAAAGACATTTGCGCCCCGAAAGTTTTATATCAACAGTAACGTATTAGAATCACCCTCGGAATAAATTATATCCAAACAATATCAGATTTATTGTTTAATTTTGTCTGGGACTATAAACCAGATGACTTAATAGAAAACAAATACTACAACAATATGAAGTGTATGGCTTAAAGATGATACAATTAAACTATGTTTCCAATTCTTTAAAATGTACTGGGATAAAACGAACAATTGGTCATAACAACAAAGGTCAAATGAAACAAATATATACAAACTCGTAAGGTATGGATGATTGATACTCTTTTGAATTTGAACTGAGTTGATATTTAATAAACAACGTATTCCAGGACAACATATTATTAAAACAAATTCTCCTATTATGTACAAATGTCAGGGCAACCGAACCTATTGGCAAACACGTTACCGGTATATCAAGTAATAAAAAATATCCTTCACACATCCTTATACTTTTCAAATTATCAAATGAAGAAACTATTCACTATAATCAAATTGTATCAAGTTGGTCATTGAAGTGTAATAACAATTCGTTGTATCAAAATGAACAAATAAATAATCACCTTAACCCAAAATTGAGTACCAAGCAAATGAATAAAACGGCACAGGACCATCAAATAAAGAACGATAGACAATTTTAAATTGCACCGCAAGATCCACGTAAGTATGAATAAAATAATTTATCTGAAATAATGTTTATCTTATAATCTTTAGAACAACCATTTAAAAATAGACTGTAACTACCAAATCAAATGTTTTGGAAAGACAAAAAAGCACGAAAATAACACTACGATACAGGCAAAAATTATACAATCTTATCTGCAAAGTATTTTATCTTTAAGAAACAATGTTTAAGTGAAATTCCAATGTCAAACGAGTTATATAATTAATCAAACTGAAATTGAAAAGAGAATAGCTTTAAAATTAAAAGACAAATTAGCCACTCATGAGAGTACAAAAATAAAGTATACAACAACCTACACCTTTAAAAACTATATACGCAATATTCAACAAAAACTGCAAATAGTTATATAAAATAACATTTCTGAGCTACTCTTATTATTTACAAATGAATGTTCATCATTTGATGCATGTAAATGAATTCTGTTTTTGTGACATTGTACGATAAGATATACTATATGTGTACGAACGATTTAATAAAAAACATTGCCGAAAAAGTAAACTACTTCAAAATATACATGTAGAAATATTTACTGAAAGACATCAGTTCCATAAATCTGCATTGTTTTTTAACAATCTGACCAGGGCATATAATCTAGTGACCACAACGGTTCAACACATCAAGAACTATGTAACAAAGACAAAACAATTGGCCGTATGAACTTTTGCCGTTTAAGAGACATCGGGTTTGACTCAGTGGTGCACGTTGTGTCGAGCTACTGATATATCCTTCAAACGAGTCAAGATAGAAAACACGTAACACGAACATGGTATTTCAACATGACCACAACCCCCTTGAGTTGTATTGACTTTAACTTAACTGGTTCAATCTTGCACTCAGTCTAGCAATCTGTATATAATGCATACGATTTCAATTTAGACGGGGAACAATTGTCCAACTATTTTAATCATACGTCCGAAAGCTTAAAGAGGTACTGCGTAAACACTAAACAAGAGAACATGACTATTGAGCTCTTTGTGAGATCCCCACCTGGAACTATCAACTGCGAATATGAAAGTCCATTTTTAAGACAAAAATGCTACAAATCGTTGGCTTGGTGCAAAACTATTGTTACTTCTTCACATTTGTGAATGAGTTACAATAGGTTTACACCAAGCCAACGAAATGGTTCAAGAGATAAGAAAAAGACCTCTTGGTTTGACACTGATATTGACCTCTTCTGACTATTTCAATTTAGTGTAACTCTTTTCAATGAGTTCAAGCTATGTTGAGCGGGCACACTTTGTGACAGAAACATAAATAAATTACGCTTGCTCTCTGGGCGATACCTTTGTATTGAACCAACCTGACTCAACCATGCACTTGCATATTGTCTACCTAGAATTTTAAGAGATATGAAGACCAGACAGACATGCTTATATAAAGTTGACATCCAAGTGTGACCATTACCTAGGACACTCCCGAATAACCATTTCCTCTAAAGAAGCGCCTTTAAGCGCCCCGTTACAAACTGTTGAAAATATTGTGGGAAATGAAGCATTAGTACCTGGCGAGAAAATGCTCCATTTCATAGTATATATCAAGGCAAATAAAAAAGGCATATTTCTTTTGACTAAATAGTTTCCTGTTTGGATTGTTTCATTGCGGATAAATCTAAAAATGTTACGTTGATGAAAATGGATAAAACAGGTAATATGCATATTGTGTTTTTAAAGCATATTTATGCTTATTTATTTCTAACTTCGGGTAATTCGAACAAATAATAATAGCCCCGCCAACTTCGACATTATACAGTTCGACTTTACACTGGAAGATACCCCTATTCTGTCTGATTTTCTATTCGACCAAAGTCTATTGAAGGTAGGTAAACAATTGCATGATCTGATTTTGAATGTCGATGGTCTTTGACAGTGAACATTGATAGCGAGGAACCGAACTATCCAATCACCCGGCCCCGGGGGTTGCTTAATGAGATACTCACCCATATAAAAACTTGATAAAACCTAAATTCACTGTATGCTGAATTATCATAACAATTAGAGAAACAGCGTCCCTATGAATATAAATTAACCAAACATAGTTGGCACTTGATGAAAAACGGTACATAATCTGACGAGAGCTCTCATCTAGAAGACTCTGATTGGAATCTTATACGTTTTACCAAAATACTGATAAACTCTGTTATCTGCATGCAATCCGTTAAAACTGACATAAATAGAATTAATATGTTGTTTACACATGCGAGAAGTAACTTGTGCAATTATGTGGCTTTTTCAAGATCAATGGTGAAAATATCATTTTCGTTTCATTTCTACAAGTTTCAGGAAAACAATTCTTCTACATATTTTGCATATTATATATTTTGAAGTCAAGCATGGTGACCCCCATTTGTTTGGGCATTTTCTGATAGTATATGGCATCAACGCTCGAACTCTTAATTTTGAAAAAAATGTTATTGTCAGTTTTTAAATTATTTTAATTTAAAAATCAGATACTGTCTAGCCTTAGTTCATATACATTTGGATAAATTTCTTTAAATTTTCTGTTTTTTCATCATCTGTTATCTTTGCTTGACTTAAGTATGACCATTGTAAATAATCATCTTGGTAAGTGTCCTCGTTTAAAAAAATAAAAAATGATAAACATATAATTCGGATTTTTTATCCGAAATTGGTCATAATATAAAATCGGTCACATCAGTTAACAGAGCCTGTATAAAAAGTATAAAAGTATGGGAACCCCTAATTTCCTTGTCACTATTTTGTATAGGAAGGTTAAATTACTACTTCTACAACATGTCAAGTGATTCCTATTTGTAATTTCATTTGAGCGCTTATCTCTTTAAGTTTAAAGCCAAACAAAGAGAATGTTGAATGATTATCCATGTGTTAAGAGTAACTATTAATGTGCCTTTTAAGCAATCACTAGCCTTTGTGTTACCTGGAGCTGGTTGACAGTGGTATTCATGTTAACGATGAGATTTCCATACGCAATGTGATGATACACGCCAATATAATCCACCAGAGGGCGTGATGCGTGCCTGTGTTTATTTATACCATGACGAACCACGTGGTGCGCCGGGTACCAGGGTTCCGGGTAGGTACAAAACGTGGTCTCGTTGATGCTCTGCGTCTCGCCCAGGAACACGTCCGATAAGTAGCTGCGCAGAAAGACTTAGGTCGCTAAACATATGGGCCGCGTCACGCGAAAAGGGGCACTCGGACATATAATAAAAGCGCTGACTCAGCTCTTTTTCAGCGCTATTATTCCAGCATCTAGTCACGACATTTACCATTTGTATTCATTCAAAAGTAGAATAGGATGTCTTCTACGATTGCAGACAGTGCAGACCCTGACTAGACGCCACGTCAGTGACGTGGCGACTGGTCCGGGTTCACACTGTTTGCTATGTCCGAGTACCCCTTTGAAATCGCGTGACGTGGCCCATATATTGGCATTAGGTGTATCCATGGTACTGGTCTATTTTTATTTTGTTGCCTACTGATGAAATAATGTATAGTGACCATTTCAGCTAGATCTTTTCATCGATATAATTCACTTTTATTGACATCGGGTCATCATTTGTATACTAAAAAGATCCTCGTTTCCATTTTTCTGTCGTCCATTTTGAAAAATGACGTCAATAGGTATATCCGGGTTATTAAGGTAATAGGCTACTAATTATTTAATCAACACCATTGTGTTGCTGATATATTAATAGCCGGCTCATGCGAAAAAGGACACTCGGACATTGCAAACAGTGAATAACCAGACCAGCCGCTGCGTTTCCAACGCGGCATCTGATATAGGTCTACACTATTTGCAGATGTTAATTGCAACATATTCTAATTTTGAGTTGAAAATATTTTCTAAACACACTATTTCTATGCTTCTGGGAAATTGAAGAAACCGGTCTGGGTCTACACTGTTTCAGATGTCCCAGTGCCCCTTTTCGCGCAACGAGATCCCAAAATATTGGGTGAGCTGACCCTGTTTTATTGTAGTATGTCCGTGCCTAATGTTCAAATAATGTATAATAAGGAACTCGATTACCGTTATCAATCAGACTTATGCTGGCACCAGAGAGATGTATTGTGATTAAGCCGCGTCCCTTGTCTTGTTACCGTAATTACCAATAGCGATTACATTGACATCCTTGGCTTACTCCCGAAATAAGAGATTACTACACAGAAATCCAAAACCCGCCTTAGATATTTGATCAGCTTCAGGTCATTTATCAAACCTTTGGCTCCATAGGTTATTTTCATACGTGTTCTCAATTAGATTAGATATATCTGTAAGATGAATAGGAAAATATACTAGATAAAGGAAATCAACAATTTTGAATACGTTATAAAGCATTGGGGGAAATGGAGTATTTGTTCCTATTATGGTCAAATGCTCAGTTTTACACAACGATTTCAACAGCCATTTGTTACGGAAGTAAAAATAATAAAATGTAGGAAATTATTGGCGAAAGAAAAATGCCAATTTTGAATTGTATTGAAATCATTGTAGGAAATGGAGCATTTGCAAATGCTAAATTTCCTACAATGATTTCAATAGCCATCAATTACAAAGGCGCTAAAGGCGCTTCTGTGGAGGATAACGTTAAACGAAATTGAAATTGAAACCGAAAACACAGGACTTTTAGCTTTGTGGATTCGTGTCGAAGTTGTGGGGCTGCTTCTTGAGCTCGAACTAGCCGAGGTTCGAATGTAATTCGACTGACTTCGTTTAAGTCAAACGTTTAAAATAGCCACCCCTTCTGACATAGCGAGGATCAATTGCCACTAACCACGGAATGGTATCTCGCTGTGAGTAACCAAGCTCTCATTTGTGTCCCAACTAACTTTTTCCATCGCCGTTGGCGACTAAAATCGACATTGGAAGGCGGCGTCTGGTCAGGCATTTAATTTTTTTGCCAAAATAAATTCCGAATATTAGGGTTACGGTTAATTCAATGATTATATCTGTTATTTATTTGTGTTAACATATTTGATCCAAAACCAGTTACAGCCGATTATTTTAAGTTGATATTCAGACGTGTTATAAGCAATAGCAATGTCACCCCTGACAGCTCGTTGTTGTGTTCTCTTTCTTTCTGCCGTACCTGCTAATCGCGACAGAAACTTGACCCGTCTCTCGACGTTTTGTCACAGCGTCTAGCGTTTCACTCAGACAGACAGTGCTTTTTCGGCTTTTTTTAGAAAAAAATATAAACGAGGAATGTATTCTACTCCGATCAAGGCCATTATACTTGAAATTCTATCCACCACTGCAAACACTTTGGAGCCGGATCAGATGCCGAGTTACTAGGCGTCTGATCGGACTCCAAAGTGTTTGAAACTCAGCGTTGATACGATTATTATATTACATAGAACGGCAATGAAACTGATATTAAATAAAATTGAATGTTAAATGTTTTGAGTTTCGTTTCTTTTTCAGAATGAGGAACAACATAAATTCCCCACCCAACTAACCACTCCTGTTCGAAGCTCTCTGAAAGACAACGCAATTATGAAGGACATCTCACAAAAGACGTATCAACAGCCTTAAAAACTATTTAAAACAATGCATAAAAACGGTTGCAGCGCTTTATGGCGGAGTGACATGTGCGGAACGAAATGGCGAACACATCGATTTTGGAATAAATAAACAATAAAACATCTATTTACGGGGCCCCGGGACAAGATTAATTTGTTGGGAAACGGTAATGGCCTCTGAAGTCTAGCTACAATTTCTCAATTGTTATTCTTGCTTCGTCGAATGACAATTTTATTGTTATATATTTGTTGCTGTTGTTATTCGATACCGTAAAGCGGCATTACAATGTCGCTAAAACACGATAACGGCGAGTTACGACAGCCGTAAATCACTCCGTACGAGATATCAGGATTTCTAAAAAGCCAGGACTTGACATACTATCTATCGGCTGATCGAATGAAGCAGTAAATAATGCTAATGCTGGCACCAATTCATATTGGCAAGAGATGGGGGACTCTGATTTCGCAGATGATTTTTGTTGTTTACGGCAAATAAACTTGAGTAAATCGTCAGGGAGAAGAGGGGAGATAAAAGAGCGCCCGCCTCGTCTCGGCTATAGCAAACGCTATATTGTTTTTTGTCATGTTTCCTTATCGTGCGTTTTGTTGACGAAAATTTGTCGCGTTTGTTCTCTCGCATTATCTCTTTTTGTAATTTAACCCGAACCCATGTACAAAGGATTCTGCTAGCTAATGGCATCTTTCCCATGAACCTACATATAATTAGGCTATTCCTCAGAAATATTATTGCAGCAATAACTGGATTTATATCATAAATGACGTCGCCAGGGTAATATGATATATTATTGTATACTTTCATATTCTGCATGGATACCAATGCATGTGTTGACACGGAAAGCAGGCGTTTTAGTTCCGCAACAATATCAGG
>JAULCE010193413.1:0-11492 GCA_032359355.1 Macoma nasuta | reverse complement strand
TCATCATGTCAAACTTATTTTTTAACGATAATCTAATGTTTAGGTGGGTAGGTTCAAAAGTAGAATGCGTTCGGCTGATTTCAAAGCCTATTTTGGTTGTTTTGAAACACATTTCTTTACACACTGGTTAAGAAGTCGAACTCATTTACACAGGATGAATTACCTTAAAGTTAGCTGCATGGTGATATCATGATACGAAACATATAAATGGGAACACATATGGTAAACTTAATATGGTGTATAGTGTATGGATCCAAAACCTTTACAACACAACACAGAACATCATAACACTTTTAATTAGCATTAACCCTTTCCTCCAAAAGATATTTTATACTCCTTCACAAGGAAATATCTTTTTTTTAAAAAATATTGAAATAAAGGCAAAAGTAACATGCCCTCTATAGTTTTGAAATCATTATTGGAAATGGAGCATTTGATCGCTAACGAGCAAATGCTTCATTTTCTACAATGTATTAAGTAGTCATCAGTAATACAGACTAAAAAGCGCTCCTCTGGAAAATGGGTTAAACATTTACTCAATCGTTAACCCTTTACTCCACAAGCTCTTGCTAATCCACAAGGAAATAATCTGATGAAATGTAAGCAAATATAAGCAAAATAACATTACTCCACAAGCTCTTGCTAATCCACAAGCTATTGTTGGACTAATCCACTAGTAAATAATCTGATGTTAAATATGAACATCTAGGCGGCAAACGAATAATGTTATTTTTATAGTAATGAAATAATTATTGGAAATGGAGCATTTGAACTCACACGAGCAAACACTTCATTTTCTACATTTGTTTTTCAATTTTCATTAAAAGCGCTTCTCTGGAGGAAAGAGTTGAATATTTTAATTATTATAGTTATATCCACAAGGAAATGACCTGATGTAAAATACGAATACGAAAATCTAGGCAACACAATAAGATCTATTTTATAGTAGTACTCAAAACATTGTAGGAAATGGCCATTTGCTATTCACGACCAAATACTTCATTTTATATAATGTTTTTCAATTTTCATCAGTGAAAATGGCAAAAAAGCGCTACTACGGACGAAAGAGTTAAACATTTCCACAGTCATTTATGTACAAATATTTAACTGACTATATCGATCAAAAACCTTTACATGTACACCTGATGAAGTATCAGATGTGAAGTTAACGTTATCTCTTCTTCCGCTATGCACGACTATATTCGTGAGGGCTATTTTGTGCTTACCGCTTGAATCCATATCACGAGCCGGGATACTTATAATGTTAAATGACATATTGTGTCATATCCAATATACGTCGAACTTTATCAAATGGAACTGATTCTTTAATGCTAGCTATCACCTGAACCAGAAACATAGGTTTTTTATTTGTGGATACGATTTAATAAAAAACTTTTTTAAAATTAGTCCCGTCAACCTCGACATAATGAGAGTCGACTGTATTTTCTTATGTAACTGCATTGTACAATGTCTTTATCCGATATTTGATAATTATAAAACGCAGCATAGTTCAAGTGTTTCCTAGTGAATCTTATCCAGATGCGAATTGTCGTAAAGTCAAAGTGTCCTCGGCATGACATTTAAACCTCGTCCACATGTCCTCTAAGTTTGTACAATGTTTGCCTTTGTGTCAAATATCCTCGATCATGGTCTAACGCCGAGCTACTCGGCTTCGATCGTGACCCGAGCTGATTTCCATTATGACTTCATCCATGAACAGCGGTTAAATCTTAAAGCGCCTTTCAAATCCAAATGTTTTAATCATTATAATGCAGCTAGACTTGTCGGCTGCTGACATTGTCGTCTGCTTGATCTTTTTATCTGTGTATATTTCGTTTCAAAATTTGGTGAAACTATTGTGTCTAAGGGACAACCGGATTGGGTCTGGGTCTGACCCCGAGTTGTTCGGCGTCTAGCCCGGATCCGAGTTGTTTAAAAATATTATTATGGTCACGTTAAGAATAGGGGTCGATTGATCTATTGGCGCTTGGAGAATGTCACTACACTCAAGAAGGCATTTTTCTGCAGAGTTTCTTCTCCAAAATATTCCTTTGCATTGATTTCGATTTTAACGCACTCAACGTATGCTAATTTAAGACTCACTACACCATATGCTGATTTTAAACTGATAGACTATTTAAAGCATTTGATGTTATGATAGACTATCCAGAAGAAAAGATATGTCCAAGTGTGATTTTAAAAACATTGCGCTTATGATGTCCTGTTGGCTGAAAGCTAAGGGTATTTGCGAAAACACAACTCACACGTGGGAGGCTACATACTTATTCCTGCATGATTTCTTATGATTTAATTTCGCAGTACAAGAAACCACTACTATTCACTCAGAGCCAAGTTATAAGTGCACTCTTCCGGCTCGTCTTTTTTTAGCAAGGGAATGAAAACCCTTGCTTAAGTTATATGCGGGTTTCTGAAAACACACCCATGTGTCTTAAGTAATCTCAATTGTTTCATAATTGCCCGGTTAGCTCAGTTGGCTAAGTATGTTGACATTGTATTGACAATTTTGTTGAAGTAACGTTCTGACGTGGGTTCGCATCCCACAAGACCCATGATTTTTTTTTAATTTCTTCAACACCCACTACATAGTGTTTCAGCAGTAAATGACTATAGTAGATTTATGTTCATATTACCAATATGAATAATTCAAACAAATGATGGCCATGAACACTGCATTCTCAATTCTTGAAATTGATCATAACGCGGAGTTATTGTTATTGTTGATAAGGGTAAATTATCTGAGAAAGATTGATACCTCAGGAAAGAAATTTTCAACAATTTTGACTAAACCTTCTCATAACTACGCATCTTTAGATTATTCCTACGTTTCCCGTTGTTTAGTGGCATAATGATTTACTTTTCTAATCGATTTATCTCTTGAATTATAGGGGGTCATATTTATCAAAGCATACTGCCTTGACTGTAAGCCCCTTGCTGACAGCACTTCCAATGCTTTGATACCAAAGACATAACGCTACGCAAAACGGCTCACGCTCGGCTTTCACTAAGCGACTCGAGTCGAGATCCTGCTCAAACTCTAAATTTTAGTTCAGTGATAATAAAATTGAATTAGATATCAAAATTCTGATGTTTTGTTTAGTTAAAGTACGAACTCGACTCGAGTCGTTAAGTGAAAGCCGGTCAGATTTGCAACACTGTGGTGACGTCAATGATATGACATAACATGTGTGACGTTGTTGCACGACAATATGTAATCAGGACCTTCAGAACAAAATTATCGTTATCCTTTTTACCTTTGTTATCTAAAATTGTCGGTTGTAACTGGTTTTGGATCAAATATTTAAACGACATAAATAAAACAAATAATATAAGAAACTTTGTTTTTTCCGAAACCGTAATATTCGAAATATATTTCATTGCAAATCAGGGAAGTTCCTGATCAGACGCCGCCTTCTAAGACAACGTTTGATCTGAAATTTCATTATTGCATTGTCAATTTTCGTCACCTTTGAGGGTTAAAGGTTTAAACGTATTAGTAGTTTTTTTGCTTGTGGATAAGTCTCAAAATAAAATGTGGAGGAAAGGGTTTTGTGTAGATATCACACAGTTGTGACGTTGAATGTATTGCGTGTAGCCATGACGGTCAGTTTTTTTGGAGTGGAATTGGACAGATCATATTTGAGGAATATGAGTAACAAACATTGTAGACCAAGACAGACCTCCACGTCTCTGACGTAAGGTTGGAATCCATACAGTGCAGATCAATGCAAAGTAAATCATTGACAAAATACTCTAGTTTCCAAGTCAACTATATGTAGTTTAACCCCTTCACTGCTTACCCCGAACCATAGTGTGATATGCAAACAGCTTAGAGCCGGATGAGCCTGTAAGTCTAAACTGTGTGTCACTCGGCCTATATTTTTGCCAACAATAAAGTTAATCTGTTAAGTTTGAAAATAAAGCATACATGTACAGAACTGCTTCCGGCAGTGAAAGGGTTCAGCTTAGTGTTGTTCGGGTACAAAGAACATCAGATACCAAAAACGAAGAATAAAGGTTGTCTAGAACTTTAAACAAAATAACGGACAGTATTGTCAACTTCATATGGGTCAAGACAACAAATCTATCTCTATTCAAGTATTAATTACTCGTGAAAAGAAGCTTAAGTAATATATGTCGTATGTGGCGTGTGATATATCATTTCATGATGAAGATGACATATAGCAATTACTGAGCGCTCATCGTAAAGCATGTACTACGTCTACTCCTGAACGATTAATGCATTAATTATATAGAGAGGCATATATAATGTATGTACTGCACTATTTGCAAATGCACAATTAGGCGACTACGGCGGTTAAGGGGTTAGGTCAAATTCACGATTTAAATGAAACTAATATAAGCATATCTGTTTTATATCTTTGACACGTGTCGAATTTGAGTGAATGCTTTAATTGAATTCGAATCACTCGAATAAAAATAGCCCCGCCAACTTCGACATAACGAGGGTTGACTGTAGAATAATACTAGGTCTAGTTGAAAGAAAATCATTTATATATTTAGAGATCTTTCAAAGAAACATTTTAATGTCACTGTGACATGAACTATTATTACCTGATTCCCTATATGAATTACAAACGTTATTATGTGTGCTGTTTTAAAGAAAATCAGTCGTTTCACGTGAAAGTGAAATGTTGACCGGTTAACAGTTCGAACTATTGCCTGATATGTCACTCTTTCGCGCACTGTCGTCATTGGAATTCCAACTTGTTCATTTTAGATGGAGCACATTAACTTATATTTCCTCGCTCTTCACTCAACTATTCGGACCCGTTGCATTTTTTCATGAATAACAAAAATAAATACAAAGAATTGCATGTGTTTTGACTGTTTGCAATGACGTCAAATTGGAAATCAACGTTTTGTCGGTGTTGTTATGTTTTGGTGACGTCATTGAGTAACGCGCATATCGCTTAACCTCAAACAAGGTCATTTGCTTTCGCGCGTCTTTCACTTTGCAGGCTTTGTACCGTTTTATCTTCAGTTTTACTTCATTCGGATTCATTTATGCGACACTCGACAACACTGTCTGCTGTACATATATTCTTGAATGAATTGAACCGCACGATGCGAATGAATGGCGTGAAAATTAGCTATTACACTACATTTTTACATGTAAACCTTTGCACTTGCACTGTGACTGAACTTAATTGGTTCAGGTAATAAAACAGTTATTCCAAGGCTATTTTTGCAACAGTCGAAACTGTTGTCGGTTGGTGTCGGGGAAGACTCCTTGAATTGTTGCCCTCGACCTATCGGTCTCGGGCAACAGTTCAGGAAGTCATCCCCTCCGCCTCGGGACAAAAGTTTTAACCTTTACACAAATAGCCATGGAATAACTGTATACTGATAGAGGAAGAGCTCAGATATCGCTCTTCACTTCAATAGATGCAGAGGCGTACTTCTTGGTAGAATCGTCGATCAGTCACACCTTCCGAATTGCCTTAGGTCGATATCAAACTCTTGGTAGTGACTGGCTTATGCCCTAGTCAGACACACAAATACGGCTTCTGTGGACGTCCGTATCCATCGGTTCGGAGTCCTTAATGGTGCGTATTGCATCTGCAGAGTCCGTAACTCTCCGAATCGTATCCGTAGGCTCCGCAAGATCCGCGTCCAAATTTTGAAAACTTTTAAAATTCAGGCGCAAACGAGTAACACTTGAATGATCCCTAACCAAAGGTAACTGGAGGCATTTTTCTAAACCGGGACAAATGCAAAGAACTTCCACCTTTGCAATATATATTTGCAAACTCTAGGAGGGTTCCAGTAAAGCTATGGTAATATACAAACACTATTGATGTGATCCACAAATGTTGTACTCCTCTTCGATACTTGTCTTAACCGTTTCCTCCACAAACTGGTTTTAGAGATAATCCACTCGAACCTACAACAGTGAATGACCCACGAAGGTGTAGGTATGTGGCTATTAAAATTTGTTTTATGTTTAATAACCCAAGCTCGAATTTAATTCGAACTTCGAGTAGTTCAAACTATTATAACTAGTCTCCCAAAGTTCGACATAAAGAGTTGCGACTGCACATCAAACCATCAAGGTATTTTCAGCACAACATTTACAATAAAGTGCTTTGTAAACTAAATATCAGTAAATTTTGTTTCTTGGGTTTCACTTCCCCTGAAGTGATCTATTACTTCGCTTGATTCAATCTAATTGTTTTTGTCACTTAATTGCTGCATTTGTCAGTTTAATTGTCACAGGAATATAACGGTTATTCAGAACGAGCCCATTCCGGTGTTGCTTAACATACAATCCCCCTTTTTTACTTAATATATTGAAGTGTACAACTTTGTTTAAGAAATATTACTAAAGACGTCAATTTTGACATCATGACGTCTGACGTAGGTCTAGCTTGTTTCTATTAGGTTGGTGTAGAAAATTTGAGTCTCTTACGCAGGAGCCATCCTTCGTATAAGCTTCGACGGTGGCTTTATATGGTGTATGAGACTTAGTCTGCAGAGATATGTCTTTACTTTTACCAGAACGTATGATCCTAGTTATACATTATAAGGATTCTATTAAAGAAATGTTTATTTATATACAAGCATCGGTAGACTTAATATATTGTTATAAATTTCCGTGACAAGTTAAAAATTTGTAAAACTTCTTTCCATATGTTGTTAATGTGTTAGTGGTTTTTACCAAGTATTGGAAGTGCATCCAAATGACTTGATTTATCCGCGTTTCAATATATCACGGTTTTATTTCAGTCTCTCAAAATTTAGTCTGTTTGACTTTGTAATCAAGGAACGTCATTTACGTGTATCAGCATCTTTTTAGAGATCCATGATAGTAAGATGTTAATCAACTGTCCGACGAATGTCTAATATGTTTAGCTTAATACCACCGTGCCATACAATATGTTTTCTGAGATATTAGTTTAAGGTAATGGTCAAGCTAAATGAACCTTGCTAGTGTTTTATGAAGTTTGCTCAAGATTTTACTTAACATGTTTTTTCCTTTTCATTCGCAATTAAAGTATATAATTGATAGAAAATTTATCAAGGTGAAAAAGAAATCACCAACTTTGAATCCTTTATGAAAACATTGCTGTAAATGGTGATTTTGATTTATCATTAAGAGCAATTGTTTCATTTTCACAATGTTTTTTTTATTATTCATCTGCTTCACACGCGTCAAAAGGTATACATGTATCTATGGAAAGGGTTAACTCTTTCAACACAAAAGGCCTGTTGGCTTTTGACTTTGTTTTCTATGTGAATAGTATCAGATCAAGCGTCACAAAACGTGGCACCCCCTCTGAGATCCATACATTTTGATACATAGATATCAATAAAATGATTAAAATCCCGTGATTTCTTTTAGAGTTTAGCAGAAAATATTTTCTGCTAAACTCACAAAGAAATCCATGATTTTAATCATTGTTACAATAATCCTTAAAATAGAGTAGACGTACAGTGTCTCGATTGACAATTCAATTTTGTCGTTTTTCGCTTTCAGTCCTGTCCTTTTTTTCAAACCTAATTTTTTGTCATCAAATATCTAAACGACATACAAAGCAGTAAAAGCGATAACAGATATTGCAAATAGTTGATAAACATCTTGTCTTTAAAACTAAAACTTCTGTCAATAATCAGATTATTCCGTAAATAACGGTACAAGTTGGCTTGAGTCAGAAAAAAACCGTAACAGCCACTTCTTTTGTGCAATGCTGTTTGATTTGAGTTTGTAAATTCCGCAACGGTAAAGGACGTGGCATTTCACGTTCTAATAGCGCATTATAGCACTGAATGTGTAAATCAGGTACGTGTATATACCTTTTGTAACGTCCGAGTTTTCCATTTGGCACATTTTAACGTTGCATCATACACAATGCTATGTTGAAGCAGATTTGCGATGCCAACAGACGCGTTTTACGTAAGTAATGGTAGAGGCTGAGGATATGTCATTGTTCTATTAAAGAACTCCTCAAATGGAAATAGAAAACGTCTTGGCCGATTTTCTTGAAAAGTTTTATTGTTCCCAAGATACACGCAACACTCTTCATTGAATTATAGATTCGTGATGTCTGCATCTACCAAAAAATAAATGCGTATTATTGTCTTGAATGGTAGACAATAAGAATACATGTTATTATTTAGATTTATGGGACTGGATATGTGGTTTAACTTGCAATCTTTGCCGTTGATATCATTTGACCTACCAATTTTCATGTAGTATATAATATGTGCATTTTTCAAGCTGTGACTTTGTTTTTTCCTGTGGCAATAACTTCATAATGCAATGTCGACTTCGTGTTTTTCTGTCTCCCACTTATCAAAATTCGTATTGAATCTGCTAAATGTTTTTTTCTTCAAAAATTGTATTTGTATATTTTTACCACATATTAAAAACAAATTATTATTTTTGGTTGCAAATTAATTAGGCTAATAAGAAAACTGCATTATGCGAACATTTGATTGGTTTAAACATATTTTATTTGCATCAATATATATGCAATAGGATTGGGCTACAAGATATAACACCATTATCGAAAGCCTTAAATTGATGGAATTTGGCTGAAATTTAGATTGAGTAAAACAACGTTAATTTAGAATTGCTCATTGGTAATTAAATATGAATTAAAAGTTGACCTGATACTTAATTTAAATCTTACCTAGATCAAATATATGTTCAACAACACGTGTTATAAATCGCCTCCGAATAACAGTCTATCTGCACATAGAAACCAGTGGGTCGTAACTCAAAATGCTCATTTTGCTTAGAATTTTACTTGCGAATACAATTACTGTGAACAATAGCCACAATTTAAAAAACCCAATGGTGACCTTTATATACAGCATTGACTGTAATATATATATGATTAGTATGAAACATTCCAAATTTATTTGTTATAGGTTATATTAAATGTTTGGTTACTGGTGATGTTACCTGTCAAGAGTTATGAAATTGTTACATGTTTAAAACACAATCCTTCGATACTTTACAATGGAAACGAAAATCTTCAGTTTTATCATATATTAAGCAGATTGCCAACATCCACCCCGTTATTCATATTGTAGCTGTTTCCTCCGAATAAACGTGTAAATGATACGTTTGTAATAAATACATATATTTCTTCACCAAACCCTATGAAGTGACCACGCGATAGAATCGTCTTGAAAAGACAATTCTAACGAGCGTTCACTTCATTGGGTTTCGTGAAGATATGGGGATTTTAGCACTTTAAATACATATGGTTTCTGGGGCCCCGAGTTATTTGAAATTGCCAGATCAGTACCGCCACTGAAATATAAGCGCAAAGCCCTGTTTAATGTATTGTGCTATTAATGTTGTTTGTCTGCGCCAGTAAAATGTACGCTTTTGTGTTTTAAACCGGATTTTGAATTATGCAAATGTACATTTTCTGTTTCAATAAGAAGATAAGTCTAGACACTGCCATAAGTTTTGGATATCTTATATATCTTTTTTTTTTCTCCAAAATCCTGTATGTCCATAATTCGGCACATTACACCAATTCTACTATTGAATACGTAAAATATCATCAAGATGGATATGTTGATATGTTAATATAACGTTTTCGTAAATCCTGTGGCTGAGCAATAACCTTTATCGCGCTGAGCAAATTGTACAATCTGCGGCAATTTCCCTAATTTGAATAACCATAATAAGATCTTCGAATAAGTCCCCCAGACTTCGAAACGTACACAAAATGCAACATCCTATGACAGTAAAACCCCGATTTTTCGAACTCAGATTACTCTAATTCCAGATTCCAGATAAGTCAAATTTATTAGCTGAACCAAAATTGCGCTTGTATTGCTCTCTGTACATAATTCATGGTTGTGGTGGCTATTTTCATCAGTCCTAATCAATCGCAGCGCGAATTTCGTATTATTCAGACATGTAAAAATAGTCTCTACAACTTCGATTTATCGAGATTTGACTGTATTTTGATTCAGAGTTAATTTCATATACAATCATGCATACTATTTACCTAGGTTTGATATTATAAGGTTCGACTGTAGCAATATGTGTTATTTTTGAAATTGTAATCAGATTGCCATATAGTTTTGATCCTGATGGAACGTCGAGTTGCTCGGCGCTTCATCTGATTCAAATAGATTACATGAAAATCACCGATTATACTAACATAAACGCATAAAGTTGAAATAGAGAAAATATCAACGAACTATGGGAGTGTTACCATATATTTTTCTATGTAATTATTTTTCCTTTAAGTATTATTCTTTCTCTGTTACCTTCCTTTTGTGAAATTTAGACGATATTTAGCGCTCAATGTCGTACCAATATTTGTTTACATTATAAACTATTCATGTTCGCGTATATGGTGATTCGGCATTACAAGTTTGGAAATTATTTGAATTAAATTAGAATTAAATATAACTTTCATATCTTATTCGAATATTTCCATTCATTATATCTTAACAGAAGCAGATAGGTACAAAAAACAGTGTACGTTATTGAAGATTAAGTTTACCAATTTTTGGAATTTGATACCAATGAAAATTATTGGGATACAACAAAACAATATTTATGCCGGTGAGTTTTAATTGGATAAAAATGAGTTATCGCAAAAATGTTTTAACATACATATCTTAAGGGTCAGGGTACCTAAGCCGTGAGTAATTTAGGCGAAATCATGTAAAACCTGACGGTATTCGATGATAAAGTGGCATTTTACTAACAGATGCCATCATTTGTAGCATGTAACGAGTTCCCTTAATTACACAAATCGCGTTTATTATGCCATAATTGAAAACAAAGTTATCGTAATTTATCAAAACTTCAAAACTACAAAATTAAGCATTTTTACCTGACGTTGTGCATATACCATATCAGTGTCATGAACAGAGAATTACATGTAACCCTTAAATAAATGAATAAAGATTCAACAGCAGAAACTTTCTTGAAGCTTTAAGAAAACACATCATTTCCAAAACCCGATATTTCTGCCCGTGAAGCATAATTCAATAATTTAAGCTTAACTTGCCTTTCCTTGTTCGTTACACTGATATGTGCGGTACATATTGTCACGTAAAAATGCTTGATGTTGTAGGTAACATAACATTTCAAAATTGGTGGTGACGAAATTGTGCTCCTTAGGATAACAGTAAATCTTTATACTCATAACCAATATTCTAGGTTAAGTGTCCAAAGAGAAATGTAATGTGTCTGCTGTTTCTGCTCTTTATATTTATTTTTGCTACAATCAGTTGGTGTTGGCGCAAAGAGTCAAATATAACACATTTTGGCAAACGATGAGTTACTCGGCGTCTGGTCTGGATCCAATCTGTAAGACACGCATATTCCAGTCCCCAGGGCGTCATCTGATCAGGGACTTCACTAATTGGCATATCAAGAAGTTAAGTTATAGTTATAGGTTAACGAAAAATGTGATTTCTCATTATTTACAAAAAATACGTCAATGAAACTTTGCATGTTTGTGAAA
>JAULCE010193302.1:0-11492 GCA_032359355.1 Macoma nasuta | reverse complement strand
CATTTATAAGCAGCTGTTAACGGATTGACACATGTTGTATAAAACTTACCTTTGAAATGCACCTATTCGTAAGAAGATTTTTTTTAATTTCACCAGTGACAAAATCTGTGTTATTATTCCCCCGCCTGACGGGTCGGGTATATAGTAATGGTCTTTGTCCGTCCGTGCGTCCGCTCTAACATAACGAGTTCGTCTGACTAAAGCGTCCGTTAGTATCAAAATGTTTAGGAACCTATTCTAGAACAAAGACACAATACTACTATCATTTGGGTTAGGGCCCCCTATTTAGTTACCATCACTAAGTTAAGTAATCATTTTTGGTGTCCTTTCATTCTTGGTTAAAAAATGGTATTTGTTCTGATAGCCACGTAATTTTTGTCCATATTTCGGATTACGTGGCTTTTTTTGGTTTATGTTACTAATTTTAATCACATATGGTGTGTTTGTACAGTCAAAAGTCACATAAATCCATTATGTTAGTATGTCCGTCCGTGCGTCGTCCACATTTTTTGTCCGGGGCATAACTCCTTTATTTTTTCAGATATTAACTTGAAACTTCATATGTGGATATATTATGACAAGACAGAGTGCAGTGTATAAAAACCATTACTATACAAGAACTCAGTTTTTGAGTTATTCCCCTTTTAATATGTTCTTGTTTTTCATTTTGTCCGAAGCATAACTCCTTAAATATTTCAGATATTTACTTGAAACTTCATATGTGGATATAATTTGACAAGTCGAAGTGCATTGTATAAGAATCATAACTCTACATGCATTTATTTTGTTTAGGTATTCCCATTATTTTACTATTTAAAATATAAAATTTAAGCAGGGCTCTGGTAAATGTAAGCGGTTATCAAGTTGTATGAAATACCACAGTGTTTTCATTGTTCCTTAGTCATTTCCTCTAAGTTCTAATGATCCGAGAGTGTGAAGTTTGTAAGAACTATAACTCTACATGCATTAAATCTTTTAGCTATTCCCCTGTTTGACTATTTAAAAAATAAAATTTAAGCAGGGTTCTGGTTAATATAAGCGGTTATTAAGTTGTATGAAATATTTCAGTGTCTCATTGTTCCTCATTCATTTCCCCTAATGTTCTAATGATCCGAGAGTGTGAAGTTTGAGATCAATATTTCTTTGGCGGGGGGATGATGGCCATTTTACATGGCTCTTGTCCAAAGAAAAATTGTTATTTTAGAGTAAGGCTCGTATTGGAATTTCTCTAAACGGTATTTTAGCCGTCACTAACCACTTCCAGTATGTACTCATTCGCATCAATATCTTTCCAGAAGATTCTAGCTTACCAACTGGAGTTACCGGGCTTGTTCCCTGAAATGCAATGTCGCTCATTCTCTAAAAGGGTTTTAACAAAGTGTTACTTACCGGTTTCTCATTTTGAGCCCCACCCTCTGGAATAACCGTCTTGCATTCCTGGTTCCAATACCCCGGGCGTCCACATCGGAAACAAAGGCCTGATCTCCCCCGCCAGCAAATCTGTAAGTCAGCTGAACTCCCTGGTCTGGTGAAGTAGCAGTTCTGGCTGGCGTGTAAGGCTGGAAACGGCGTGCCCTGGCTCCCTGCTGCAACTTGCGGTCAGACTTCATCTGTGCTCTGTAAATCTTCTTCTCGTCGTCTGAATCGTCTGCCAAAGGAAGTGCCTCATACTCTTGCACAACTCGCCAACCGCTTTCCGAAGAATCAGCCAACTTAATCAACACACTTTTGGCGGTGTAAAAGCAACTCTCTACCGTCGGGAAGCTTCCGGTGGGCCGTCTAATTTTGTAAAAGGGAGATCCTTCAAAAGCACGAAAGTCAATGTATATAGAGAAAATTGCAGACTCGGTTTTATTGAGTCTGTTCATGAGTAGTAATTACAGTTGCAAAACTGCTCACGCCCGCTAGCACCGGCTTAAATTTTCAAAACTAAAAGTGTTGAAATTCATGATCTCGAAGGACCAGAAAGCATAACAACACTGAGAATGAAGTACGGGGCGTACTGCATCGGTAGAGCCGGTCTTTTACACCTCCCCCAAATGACTGTCAGCCTCTCTCAGTCGGTCTAGCACCTGTGAATTGACCTTGTGCTGTTCCTAGTTTCCCTCCTTTCGGAAGCTGTAGTCGACGCCAGAGTTCAAACTTTGCTGAAGCTGATTCGCCTGGGCCTAAGTTAATTGCTTCTGGGATCCTAGAACACACTGCTCAAAAGCATCCAACTTGGAAGCCATAAGTTGTTCCAACCGCGTCTCGGTAGTCAAATTGTAAATTTTAACGTTGCTTGTTCTGTGTCATCCGATAGAATGACTGTGCTATTGCTCATTCCAATACACCCTATCCCGTGCAAAGTGATCATTAGGCGTCTGTTCCTTGATTTTTTGTTTCTCAGACCCTCCGTCCCTATGTTTTGAAAAAAAAAAATGAAAAAATAGATCTTAATAACACGAAGTTTTCTTTTTCCTTTACAGCTCTTGTTGTAATATTTATTAATTGAAATGGAACAACTTGATAAACTTTCAGCAGCTTTTCATGCCATTTGGATAACATTGACATTTACTGATTGAGATGAGAATTTAAGCAGACAACATTTTGTGGCAGCAGGTTAAGGATTAAAAACTGTCACATTTCTCTTTGATGTTAGATAGCCCACTCTAACAGAATAGTCTTTGGAATGATGTATACTGACATAACTCGATTTGTGGGTATTGTTTATTCCACACCATGAGCTTGGAGTAAGCAATCAACTTCAAGATGCCAACAAATCTTTGAGTTCTGCTTCTGTTTTTGATTTAAACAAGAGTGCCAAAACACAAAATACACCCATCTGGCAACAAAATTATCTAAATTCATGTGGACTAATTAAATAAAATTACCAAACAAATGAAAAGTTTCATGATTTATGATTAAATGAGATACATATGAAAGCCAATTATCAAGTCTGTATCTGCAAAGGTTCCAAAATTATTGCCTAGTGACAATGTCTTGCGTTTCAATTAATTTGAACAAATAAAGGGCCACAACTCTGCAGAAACTTCGTGAATATTGATGAGGATTGACTTGCACAGGATCTAATTATGACACCATCACTTTTGAAATCAATTACTTTAGAAATTACAGTTTCTGCTGAATAAGGAGCTGGAAAGGAGGTATTTGTAATCATTTACCTGCATCATTTTAAAAAAAAATGAAGAAAATAATATATCGGTTAGGCTCTACTGAATTCCTTGAGGGACTGGCATAATTGATAAAATATGGTTTAGGACAGACCTGGTTACATTTTGTAACAGGAAACTTTTTTTATTTCTCTTTGAGGTATAGAAAAGTCTTGCACTTGTTTAGAATGAAAAGCATTTTTGCAAACGATGAAGTCGGATGAGGTATGCCAGTAAAGTATATCCATATCGAGTCTTTACCAGCTATTTCATCAACCCAATTTGTTATTCAAATATTTCATATTCAGAGTGGATTGATTCTGCTATTATCATTTTGCATAGCAAAGGGTTAACTGCAACACAGTTTTAATCAGATGGTCTTTTGTCACACCAAAAAGGTCACATTGGCATTACAAATAATGTATACCCATGCCAGCAAGGTTTTCCTTTGTGTTAAAGGATGGTTATCATTTAACTCTTTCCCTCATAGAATTCATTTCCATGCCGATGTCTCTAGCTAGTGTATATCTAAATCAGTCTGTAAATTCATGCAATCTGTTTATGTTTCCAACTGTTCACTTCTCTAGCAGAAATAACCTTATACATATCTCAAAAGAGAATAGAGAAAGGCATGCAAACAGCTGGCGAAAAAGGTACTATAAAGAATTTCGTTCATTACATAAGCAATAAAAAATACCTTGACCAACTGTCATTTGGTATTTCAATCAAAATCGATATCATATTTTTTTTATTTTATTCCCTCCTCCTACCCTAGATATTGCTGGGAAAAATCTGAGAAACAAAAATATAAAAAAACACTGGCCTTAGTCACTCTGTACACCCAGTACGCTGTACTTTAACACGGCAGTATGTTACATCGTATCGCTTAAGACAACTATTTCACGCTATACTAACGAAACGCGTAAAATATATATTCTTCACTCACGCCTATATGAAAAAATATCCTCCGATCCATCAAGATGTTGTGTTCTTCAATGTTGTAAACCAACCCATACTTTTGCTGTTTCTACATCCGGAACAGTTATTTAGCCTCAGATTCGAATATTTCATTTAGAGCTCTTCAATATCCAAACAAATTCATTACATTTGGACCAAAGTTGTGAAAAAATGTTGTAATGCAATATTTTGATACAAAAATACAATGATTTTGATCATAAAATGCAAAATTCACATAAAGTCATTACACCGAGGACACTACGCATATTCACTGGCTTCTCAACATTTTGGTATATATTCAATAAATGATGGCAGCTGGCATTCTCACATCGACTATATAAAAAGATCAGGGTACAATAAATATAATGCAGAAATTGAAATATATACTTGGTAAAAAATTACATATAATAAGTTTTCTAAGTTTTATCCGACCACTGTTAGAATATTCAGACGTAGTTTGGGATAACTGTACAAGCTTTAGAATAAAATCAACATGAGGCTGCCAGAATAACAACTGGTGTCTATTATAGATTGACCAAGCACAGATGGCAATGTGTACCGTCTTGATGTTTTACTAAGTCGTAAACGGTGATATACAGAATACTTCACTAATATATAAGGTCAATAACTGGCTTTGCTATAACTGCCCCGGTAGCCAAAGGGTTCAAATATGCAATTTATAAATAGTTTATCTAACTATGATACAGAATTGTTGTTTGTTTACGTTCTTTTTTATTATATAAACATTGCTTTAAGATCGTGGTATACCAAAAGACAACTTGAAAATGATAACTTATTACTTGTAAAGGTTGTATTTCCCCATAATAATGAACAATAATCTAAATGATGCTGTACATAAGCCTGGTAAAAAGTATCCTGTACCTGTGGAAAAAAATTCCTAATTCTTGCAGCCAAAAGAAAATGATACTTTTTAAAAACAAGTTTGATACGTGAATTCGATTTGAAATTATCGATCCAAAAGACACCTAATAATTTTCAAAAGAACTGTAGCAAACTGTATAATTTACTGCAGAAAATTTGTAATTTTACATCTTTTAACCGGTGACTATTTTGGTTATTGTAAAGAGCGTGACTTTCGTTTCGTCAGTATTAATTTGCATTCCATTAGTTATTCACCATTTATCCAAATGAGAAAGTGCTGAATTTATATTTGGTGTTAAAATTTATTTGTCATACTGAATGTCATAATTAGCGGTGTCGTCTACAGATCTGTATAATGTACTGTAATTCCAGTAGCGAGCTCTCTATCAATCCGTTGTGCTATCATTAACTAATTCATTTCTTTAAAATGGTTAGCAACCAAACTCCGTATTATTTGTCAGTCCCGCCGCTTGTTGGAGAAGAGTCAATATATTATTTAAGAAAAATTGAAAACGTTCAATCATTTCACCATATGACTAAGCTGTAATTTTAATCTGTTTAAGCCTCTGTCATCCGCAAATGGAATTCTCTTACTAAAAGTAAGAAACTTAATTTTTGCAGCGACTTTTAAACAAGCGTTGTCCTGTAAAAGCAAACACATACCTTCATATTATTTTGTTGGTGATAGAACACCCCAAGTTCGCACAACAAAGTGTAGTTTATTCAGTGAAGTGTCTACATAAAGTGTAGTTCCTTAAACATTTGACTATTTCAAACAGGCATCGTAGATACCCCACATTGTCTCTGCGGTGATATTAAAAGCGCCCAGCACTTCTTCTTTAACTGTCAAACTGGTATCCAACATCTTCGTATAAATCGTCTTTACAAAGTAAATCCGATACTTCCATCTTGAGAAAAAAACATTCTTATGGTTACCCATCACTTGATACTCCATCAATTACATGGATATTCGATACTTTGCAGACATTCATTATGGAAACTTGGAAACTATGGAAACGATTTGTCTGAAAACATTAATTTTAAGATTAACTCCATTATCAGAAGCATAGCCTTCGATCAAATCCTATTTCTCTTTGTATTATCATGTTGATGTAAAACACTTGCAATAACATATGTTTAAACCAACTATATTAGTATTATCAATTTTCTCCACATGTTTTATAGACTCATTACCAATGAAATTATCTGAAAGGTGTATATCTATGGCAAGAAAATGCGCTCATTGCATGAATGGGTTCCAGCAGGCTTAAAAGGTTATTGCTTTCATGTGCTCTACTCGGACCCTCTGCACGTACTTACTCTCGGAAAGCATGTATGTACTAACTCGGAAACCCTGTATGCATAATACAACTGAATATAATCTAACTGAACAAGAATCAGAGCCGAATCGGTAAAACCGTTTTCGAAGCGATTAAATGTAACACTCTGTTCAAAACCATAAAATCTCATATGGTGCGCGTTATGAACCGCGTGATTCGGTTACAAAACACCTTTTGCACTTTAGAAGGCTCAACATGCATTTCTAAGGCTTTTGAATCGGTTCGTTCACCAACATTTAACTACGACCGGTTCGGCAGTGTCGATTGAAACAGGTAAAACCGTCAAAGTAACAAGTGACTACTCTTCCGGTTGCTTATTGCATCGTAACAGTTCAATAAAACCATGGAACAGATGAAATAATGAGATAACATGCTATTGTACAGTAGGGATTTTTTTCCTGTCAGTTTCGTCTATACATGTAAATGTATGTATTAACATCCGCATTGTGTTATTACTTAACCATTAGGCGCTAAATTTAAAGCATTTGCTTATAATGATCAACAGCTTAATAGTTCACAATGTTTTAAAAGCCATCAAAAATAGATTTCATTTTGATTTGACTGAACTTTCCTATTCATGATAAAAGTTCACCGTAAATGAGTCTAAGAGAGTATATGGCGTAAAGTACGGTGTTCTGTTAGGACCATCGCGGTTTCGCTCTTAGCGCGAAATCACAACGACGCGATATTGACACTTTTGTTGTTGCGCGAGAACGCAAACTATTGACGTATTGACGCCTTAGCAGTCCCTAGGGCGAGAACGCGAGAACGCAATATATTATCGCGTCGGCGCGCAACGAATATCGCGTTCTCGCGTTCTCGCGTTCGCGCAAAAAAAAGTGTCAATATCGCGTCGTCGCAATTTCGCGCTCCGGGCGAAAGCGCGAAAGCGCGATGGCTCAAACGGAACACCGTAGTAAAGGGGTTAAAGTAGGACATTGTTCAACGAAGCTCCCATTCTTTTGATGGCTATGTTTGATATGACATTGTGAAGCAATCAGATAAAATAAGATTAGAAAGCGTTACCAGGGGAATATGTTTGAATTGAAAATCTGCATCATTTTCTATTATCTTTATAAATGTATCTTCTGCAGCAAAGCAATCGTATTTTAAAGCAAAATATAAGTTTTGCAGCCCTTTGAGATTTCTTCTAAAAGAGCAGACTATCATGAACGAAATATAGAATAAATCTGTCTTGCTCGAAATGAACAATTTAATTGACCATTTCAACCATACGCCAACTATCTTACTCTTACTATGGACTTTTCCCGTACCAAGTATTGGACCAGCCTGCTATCCCATCTATGTATTTAACGGGTATTGTTGTAATGATATAAAATGCTAAAAACCCCGGACGGAGTTTTTTCCGGAACTCCCCCAAAACTTTCCGATCTGGGTCTATAGTTTTAGCATTTTTTTCAGATTGGTATATGCAATGTTGAGAGGTTAAACTCAGGCCTTTTTATACGCCCGTCTTTATTATTTCATAGCGATGGCAGTGCCTGCCTTCCTGACTCTGTCCATCCGTCCGGCACAATTTTGTCCGGGATTCATCTTGTAATTATTTAAATCTTTTTCAAACTTTCAGATATTAATGGCAATAATGTGAACTTTTGCCTCTCCGAATGTGTTTGGGGTCACATGACCATGACTGGAGTTATGGCCTCAATAGGCAAAATTAGCTTTGTCCAGGATTCATCTTTGTCATTATTGAACAAATATTTTTCAAACTATAAATGGCCATGATGTAAACTTTCGCCTCTGTGATTATAACCCTGACTAGAGAGTTATGGTCCATTGGTGTGTTAAAATAAGCAAACTTAGCTTTTTTGTCATTATTAGACGAATCTTTTTCAAACTTTCAGATATTAATGGTCATGACGTAAACTTTCGCCTCTGTGAATTTGGTGGGAGTCACTTGACCTTGACTGGAGTTATTGCCCATTGGTATGTCAAAATAGGCAAAATTAGCTTTATCCGGGATTCTTCGTTGTCAATTTTTAATGTTCTTATTTAATCTTTAAGATATAAATGGCCATGGTGTTAACCGTTGGCCCCGCTTTGCGGAGCTCTTGTTGTAGATTAAACTTAAACTTGTACAGAAGTGGCTTAGTTAAGCCGTATGAATAGAATATATTATAAGCAATAACGGGCATCCACATATACAATATTAAAGATTCTACACATACAACATCACGACAGGCCTTAACAGGTAATCTATATGTTATTGAATTAGTATTACAATTGGATATTATTACGGTGCAAATATTTTGCGATTTCTTCGAAAATGGGAAAACATTTAATTCTGCTGTTTAAATTTCTGCGTTTCCTGGAAGAGGGGAAGAAATACTTCTGCGGACACAGCTTGGAAATCAACCATAAATTGTATTACCAAAGCGTTCTCTGTTGCGCATTTGCTTGTACTCCCGATATAGACTAAAACCCTGGCAGATATTCACGTGTATATGATTGAGCCGACCCTGTCCTGTAAGGTCTCTCTGGCTAACTACAGGCGATTCGGTTGTACATCCACAAAGTTTGGATCCAAATGAGACACCGAGTAGGTTGTGTATTTGGCTACAATACTATACACAACGTATTAAAATCTTGAATCTAAATCTTAATCGTTTGGCAATTTTTACCGATAGAACTTTTTAACTACGTGATAAATAATGCCGTCTTGTTTTGTTTTACTGAATCAAATTTCTACGAATCGCGTAGGAACCGCGGAATGACAGGAATAAGATCCCCGCGGAAATATCCAGCTATACGTTACTTCTAATTAACAGCAGGCTTTCGAATACATATACGATCTCAATGTTGTTCATAGGTGTGTCCCTACAAACGCCTTAAGAACCATTTACAAAACATTTAAAACATTTGCAACAATTGACCTGTTCATATTGATCAGGTAAAATAGTTTGTATTTTTTCGATTTTATATTAAGACATTTTCTACACGGAAAGTGCCTCTAGCTTATATACATTTGTTCTAGGGTGGTCTCGGTGAAGAAAATCTGTCTCATAGACAAAAATAATCTGGCCATTTCATTTTGCAAATACTGATACATCAAACCTTTGCGTGCAAGGCCTTTTCCCAGACACTGTGTATGCTGTTGCTTTGAAACTTCACACACTTATTCGGGGTCATACCATGACCAAATATGTTAAGGCCCATAACTCTGGAATGGATTTTGACTGAATTGTGCCCCTTTTTGGACTTAAGAATTTACATCAAACTTTTGCGTGCAAGGCCTTTTCTCAGATATTGTGTATGCTGTTGCTTTGAAACTACACACACTGATTCGGGAACATTAGATGAACGTGTATGTTAGGTCCCATAACTCTGGAATGGATTTAGACTGAATTATGCCCTTTTTGGACTTGTAATATTGGTCAAATCTTTAGGATTTTAATGCTATAACTGTTCTAAAGTAGGTCCTGATAGACGATAGCCCTGATGGGCGAGCTATATTGTCCTCCGACAACTCTTGTTCTCTTTATATGTGCTTATCTAACCATTCATGGACTTTTCATAAAACATTTTAAAAACATTTCCAGTTTGAGTGACACCCCTATAAGTATAAAAGAGAGATAAAAGATAGATAATATATAATCAATGAAGCAAACTACAAACACGTACACACTCGATCGAATAAGGCGTCAGCGCCTAGCCGTGATAATGGTTGAATACACTAAACTGATGCACAGTCTTAACAAAGGTTTTATTATACACCCCTCAGCAAGTTCGGAGAATCACTCCGTCCGTCTGTCTATCTGACTCATTGTTCAATGAATCTGTATACTTATTTGTCATCAATTGAACCTGTGCACCTGTGATTTTGGTCAAGATCACTTGACTGATAAATTAATTAGAACATTGTTTTTTATATTATTACGTATAAATTGTATGGGTTTTCATTAACTTCTTAATATTGAATGGATTTGCATTGCTACTACTGGACTGCATTTCATCAAATGGCATTCAATGTTAAAGCATAATTTGTTTCGTGCTGATGATTGTGAAACTGACCTAAACATAATGTTGTATCTGTGTTCTTCACAGCGTCAAACTGAGTGTGTATTATCAGTTCATGTATGTATCAGCAGAAATGGTGTTGATGGCATTTATGGATAGGACACATAATTGCTTCGCAAGCGGTTATACCGATTTAACCGGTTGTTATTCCGTTTCCAGTTTTAATTAATTAGTTTCATTATTGTATGCGATATTTATCAAAGTGATACTTTCGTTTGTAGAACATCGAGGATACGTGTTAAGTTTATAATGCAGCAACTATAAATATGATATTACATCAATGTTTATTCTATATCATTTTTACGAAACGAATTGCACAAAAACATATGACACTAGCCTTGGTGATTGACATAGTATTCTAGTCAACGAGTTTGATAAAAAATAATATATGGAATAAACACGAAAGTAACAAAAAAGGGGATTTTAAAGAAAATTGCACAGAACGTATTGTATACACACTGTACAAAACGTCTTCCGTATAGGTTTTTGCCGTAAATAGCGGGGATTAGAATGTAACATCATAACAACGCACTGACGGCAATGACGTCATACTAAACGTCAGCAGATGATCCCTGTGTCGGCGTTTGAGCGTGTTTATCGGCCGGTTTCAAGCTAGCTCATTTACATAGTTATGCAAGTAGTAACGTATGATATTTATGTCACTGCTTTATCTCACTCACAGAAGCTTATTTATGTGATTATGTATTTTTTTAAAAAAACTGCACCAATAGATTAGCTATGTATAAAGGGTATCGAATTTAGAAAATTCAAATGATGTGATATTATCCAGAGGGTTGATGCCCTAATAGTTTTTATGATAACTTAATAACATGAATGTATTGAGTATATTTTGACAGAGAAACTCTTCATTTACACAGTGCTTGATCGTGTGCCGTTGGTTTCATCTAAACCCATGTTCGTGCCAGTTTTCAAAACAACAAAACTGAATGCATTCAAATAGCTGTTGAATATGGATTGTTGTATCTGTTTGTCTATTTCGTCTGCATTTCAATATATATTGAATGAAAATTCCAGATTTGCATTGAGATTAACTCTTTCACCGCCGCAGTCGCCTAAATGCGCCATTGAAAATAATGCAGTCCCAGATCTGACGCCGCCTTAC
>JAULCE010193301.1:0-18998 GCA_032359355.1 Macoma nasuta | reverse complement strand
TTGACGGCCTCGTTCAAAAAGACGTAAGTGCCATTTTTCAAAAATGGCACTTACGCGTTTTTAGAACGAGACCGCCTGTTTGTAGTTTCTATTTCGAAAATGAAAAATCTGCCCCCTCGTCTCCACTTGATTTCAAAGACAGAGAGAGGGGTAGGGACTTCCAAGCCGTGACGGATCGATTTTAATAAAAGGCCATGGCGCTATGATTACTACCAAGCATCAGTGGGGTGTTTCCTTTCACAAATAACTTGTCTTTTGCCTTATTTTGAATGATTAAGGGTTGTTGGGGGATGGCAACGGCGATCCCTTTGCCCCCTTTTATCCATTATGGGGTTCAGGAAATGGCGTCCCCGTGCAATCCGAGTCGCAACATGAAAGGTTTTGGGTGGACGGGAGTCTTTTATGGAGGGGCGGCGAAGCCAAGGGGGAAAATGATAGGTGTAGCACCAAAACTTGTTTTACTATCAATTACACGCCTTTAATATAATTAGAAATAGCAACTTGGGGTCTCGGAGAGTGCCTTAACGACTGAAATAATACCAGAAAATGGATGTTTTCCTCACTTTTGCGCCATTTTTAAAAAAAAGCATTCTTAAGGAAATAATAACTGTCGCGTCAAAATAATATTTCGGCTTATAAATTTTCTACAATCACTGTCTGGTAGTATTGATTATAGTCTTTTTTATATTATACGAGGAATATTAAAGTGTCAACCTTTAATCTTTTACACCACAATAGCGCCTTTAATCACCATTGTAGCAGACGACCTTTGGAAAAATATTTTGGAAAATAAAGCATTAAATTTTGCTTGTGACGAGCAAATGCTTTATTTTCTACAATGTTTTCAGAATAACTAAAATGGTATTATCATTTCGCCTAGGCAGTAATCACTTTCATACTTATTTGTTTGTTTTGTTTTTGTTGGGCTTTACGTCGCTTCGACAGTATTTCAGTCATTTCGCGACGCCCGGCTAACTACTAGTGGAGGAAGACCCCAGAAACCCGTCTAACTTGCACAGATGGACAACTGATCTAACGCAAGCCAGCCGGAAGGCTTCCTAACGTAAAGCTTATCCGTCTTTTAAATCATTGCGCAGAACAAACAATTGCTCTATTTTTGCTTGGATGAAATATGATTTTTATGAATGTTTGCAATTTACAGTTTGGAAATGCACATTGGCAATATTACAAGCGGAGGAGAAACACTACGAGTTCTCAGGTGGTACACGTGAGGATATAGAATACAATCAACACATCACATGTGTTTGCAAGGATGGATATGAACGAGAAACAGGGGACTACACTCGGACGTGCACCGAAAGCAACCGTTTTTCAGGAACTGAGCTGAAATGTAAAGGTATGTGCCCTTTCCAATTTATAAACAATTAATTCTGATCTACTTAAAACTAACAATAATAACCATATTGCATCTGACAAATGCACATTTATTGTTCCCTTCTTTTGTCATTTTCTTATACGACACATTCATTAATTTATTGGCTGCATGATAAACAGTTTTATCACATTACATGCGTTGTTATCGGGTTTACAACCATCTTGAAATTATTTTCTTAACTTACACACGTGTAAGACAAGAGATGACGTCATAGCGTCTAGGGACTATATTGTACATAATGACAGCACAATACATAACGTCACTTTCGGTACAATTCCGTCGTTATTAATAAACATGTTGCAGTATTAAACATACTCTTAAATATGTGAAAATAAATATGTCACTCGTTGTAATTTGAGATAAGCTGTTCTTAAACTCGTCTAGAATAAAACGTTATTAAGTTCGCCCAAGGTCGTTTAATATTATTATTTCTTGATTCGTTTTAATGAAAGCTTATCTCAAAAGACAACTAGAGTCATATCCTTTATGTATAGCAGACTTTTAAAGATTATGCACTGAGCATGCAGTAAGAGGTACTGTAGAAAGTCATTATATCGATTTCACGATTAAATCGATACTTGAATTTGAATCGAAAACATAGGATTAAGCTTCGTTGGTATGTATGTAAGTTCAGAAGAACTGTTTTATTATTACGAATTACAAGAAATTCTAAATTAATTCGAAGTTTGGGTAATTTTAACATATGAACACATTTCGCCAGCTTTTTAATATCAAAAGTCGATTGTAAGTGTATTATACTCCATCTTTGTTGCCTACTAGTTGTCTTTTCTTTCTTCCCGTGTTTAGCCAAAACATGTCAGCTTGATACAATTGCAAATGCCAACTACAATACAACAGCGACAAGAAGGACTATTCCATTTGGTACAAGCATTTCACTTTCGTGCAACAAGGGATTCTTTCTACATTCCGGTGACCAAACAAGAAGATGTCTTAGTAACAGATCCCTGTCTGGATCACCGCCAAGATGCCAAAGTATTGTTGTTGTTTTTACACCTTAAAGGGATACTTTCTTACATTAATTTAATTGATTAATTTATCTTATACTCATATTATATATTGGTCTAAAGTTTTGAGTATTGAAAATAAATCCTTACTCAATTTAACACTCGCTATAGACCATAAGTTTAAAATATATTTCTATGTAGACACTTTAATTAGTGAAGTTAATGGAATTAAGCACTGGCATAATGGTAGATTTAAAGTTAGTAGCTGATTTCTAATTAAGTTTGAAACGCGGTTTTCGTTTTTAAGATGCTATTGAAATCTGATACCATTGATAATCGGTTTTTTACTTGTTGTAAAAAGTTGTATTCAGCGACCATTTGACGAAATAAAATTGTAATTGTTCATCAATGATGCTGATTAAAAGGAACGAAGAAAGGAAAAGTTCATCCACCTGTCGTCTTCTTGAAATAGTCAAGGGATAAACATAATCAATCGTCTTTTTAATCATTGTGCAGAAAATGATTGCTCTACTTTTGCTTGGATGAAATATGATTTTTATGTATGTTTGCAATTTACAGTTTGGAAATGCAGTTTGCCAACATTGCAACCGGAGGAGAAACACTACGAGTTCTCAGGTGCTACACGTGAAGATATAGAATATAATCAAAACATCACATGTGTTTGCAAGGATGGATATGAACGAGAAACAGGGGACTACATTCGGACGTGCACAGAAGGCAACCGTTTTACAGGAACTGAGCTGAAATGTAAACGTATGTGCCCTTTCCAACTTATAAACAATTAATTCTGATCTACTTAACATTAACAGTAATAACCATATTACATTTTTTTGGCTGTAGGACAAACAGTTTAATCACATACCATGCGTTCTTACCGGGTTTACAACTATCACGAATTTTCTTATCTTACACATGTGTTAGACAAGAAATGACGTCATAGCGTCTGGGGATTATATTGTACCAAATGACGTCTCAATAAATGACGTCCCTTTCAGTTAAATTCCGTCGTTTTCAATAAACGTGTTGCAGTATCAAACATACTATTGAATATGTGATAAAATAAATATGTCACTCGTGATTTAAGATAAGCTCTTCTTAAACTCGTCTAAAATAAAACATTATGAAGTTCGCCCAAGGGTCTAGGCTCGTTTTAAAACAAGCTTAACTCAAAAGACATTCGAGTCAGACCCCTTATGTATAGCAGACTTTTAAAGATTATGCCTTGAGCTGTAGAAAGGAAAGATATTATATCGATTTCACGATTAAATCGATACTTAAATCTGAATCGAAAACATAGGATTTAGCTTTGTTAGTACGTAAATAAGTTCAAAAGACCTTTTTTGTTATTATGAATTACAAGAAATTCGAAATTAATTCGACGTTTTGGTAATTTGAACATATGAACTATGAACCTTAGGCTAGCAACGTGTCGTGTTTTCAAACGAATCCAATGAATTCAATAATGAAATATCACGAATGTTATATTCTATATTCTATTCACATAAAATACAATCTCTAAAGAAATGATTTTTTTCCCTACTTTCGTTTTCATTCCAGTTAGAAGGAAAATGAAACGTCCTTGACGTGATTTTTTCATTAATACAACGACAAAGTATAGTTATGTGAAGAAGTCGAGAGTAATAAGACATTTTTTTATAATATATTAAAATTATTAGTAATGTTCAATTTCAAGATTACGTCACTGATCTATATTTGAAAATATACTAGCTTTTATTGAATATTTATATTAGAATTTGAAACATGTTCTCAGCTTTGATTGACGTCACGCGAATGGCGTCATTAATCCATCAACACAAATAGCAAATAGTTATCTATCTGATACACTTTAATTGGTCATAAAAGCAGTCATATTTAACTTCGACACTATACTATAACGAACCCGTATCAAATTCTATTCAGGAATCTCTACAGTATGTTTGAATAATGTATATCTTGTATTGAATTCGTTATGGCTTGTATTATCTTCTTGAGGTTCAAATGGTTTTGCTCTTTTTTGTCCGTTTAAAGACATACGAGCGCAATTAAAAATCTTAGAAAAATCAAATCCATTGTATGCTTATTTAGTGAAGTTATTAGACTAGACTGTTTTCCTACGAATACTAAATGACCAATATTTCAGCTCAAAATTTATTCCTAACATGTTTGGAACTTGATTAAAAAAAGTGCATATTCTAATCCAGACTCTCATCTAGAAGCCTCCGGTCAGATTTTACACCTTTTTACTCTGTTAACTGTATGCAATGCGTTGAAAATGATATGAATAGAAAAAAAATTCGTCAACACATGTGAGAAGTCCCGATTTTGTGACAGTTTCACCATGATAGAATAGTGTACAATGATTATATTAAATGGTAGAAACTTAATGTTAATTAGTTTTCTACAAATTATCCGGAAAAAAACCCCACACTGTACACCTCTGTTTGGTATATATTTTGAAAACGAGCACGGTGACACCCATTTGTTTACATTTTCTGACATTACATGGCATTCACTTAATAAATTTTAAGTTTGAAGAATTTGTATGGTCAGTTTTAACATTATTTACATTAACATGCAAATATATTTGGAAAATCGGATATTTCCTAGCTCAAATTTATATATATTTTTGTTGTTTTTCGCTCAATTTCTGTATATATTCTCTTTTTTTATTATTTATTACCTTTTTGTATGAAGTATGAACAATGTTGAAGGTCAAGCTTCACTTCGAGGTAAGTTGCCTTTAAAATAACGTATTTATATGTTAAAACACGTAAGCCATGAAAAAACAAGCATATTCGCATTACTAAAGTTGTTAAGGGCAATTATAAATAACAGGTAAGCACTCGTCTAATGGGATAGGGCCGCCATGTTGAAAAAATGCAATCGGAATCCTCGGACTTGTTCCATACCTTGTGACGTCACAGGGGCCATTGCTATCGCGGTAGGACACTCGATACAAGGCAGTTATTTTTATCAGTAGGGGCTTACATATTTATCCATAAAATATTAAGTTCAAAAGTTTATTTATCTTGGTATTCTTGAAACGAAATATACAATATTGACATGGTTAGGGCCGAGTGAAAACGACTGCAATAATGATAAAGTACTAGATTACTCGCTTGTGTTGGTGGTAACACAGACTTACTTAAGTCCGTGGTGTTAAATATTATCATCTGTCATGACCCGGCATCAAAACACTCAGGACACCCGGATTTTCTTAATAATAGAATGAAATGCAAAATGCCGACATATCGAGAATATAATAGGAAATGGTGGGATTGGGGAATTCTTAAAAATATCCATTCCCATCGGAGTAGGCGTCAATTAAAGGCCCGACTCAAAATAAAAAAGGTTGTGGAAGTAGATCATGTCGCCACCGCAGTTAGAAATGCTTATTAATCCCTAAAATTTAAGCTCCAAATAGCACGTTTTAAGCTGAAATATACAATCATTAAGGGACCCAATCATTCGACCACCTAAATCCGTATCGTATATATATCAGTCTTATCGGTGACTGTTTCGACATCCGTTTGTACCGGCATAAAATCCTAAAATACCCGATGCCATTTCACAATGCATTCCATTTATATAAAACCGTCAATGATATTATATAACCAATTTTAAGACGGTAGAATATCTATCAAAATGAAACACATTTCCACTCTCAGAAAAAGTCCATCGTACTGTTTTCGGAAATGCTTTACCTTGGAATGTGTTGACACATAAAAAAGTCACGCAAACTATCACCAGTGCTCAACACGCATGCACTAGATAAGTTACTTTGCATTAATGTGGCCTACTTATTTATGTTAGTTGAAAAGGAAATTATAACTTGAATTTGATTATGACATAAAAGAAAGCGTGTGCTTATGGGATTCAATCTTTACTGTATTCGGGGGAAAAGAGAATACATAATTCAGTAGTCGACATGTTAAGCAGGCATCATTTATGACGTGTAAGCGAGGAGAAGTGTCGTGTCGGGTAAGACCCGTGTCACAGGTCACAGCTGGTAACTTAAACACAGTGTCAACTAATTTTCAAACAAATACCGTTTAATCTCGATCCCTCCTCGCGCGTTGATTGTCTGGTCAATTTAGCTCGCGTGGATAATCACAGAAGTTAGTGCCAATTAGAACGGCATCATGAGTAATTTGGAATAAAGTTTTCAAAATGAAGTTTCTTTTTTGGAGAGACAATAAATATCGACGAAAATGTCACGTCTGTGATAATGATCTGGCGCCATGATGGGAGCAGAATCACAAACACAAATGACTGATTTTATAAAACAGCCAATGATCGAAATGAATTCGCAATTTGTAGACTCAGGATAGCTAAACATTGACACTGGTTATTGTTTGCGGTGATGATAATGATTGTTTCTTCGCATTTGAAGTGGATGAATTGCTAACATGTTCTAGTCGACACTCACTCAAACAAGGACCTAACGGCTATCAGGAAATAAGTAAGTTTCCATTCAGGATTTCGTCCATGCGTGGAGCATCACAGGTTTGTAAATATACCTAGTTTTCATTTTTATATGCTCAAGCATGGCCGCAGTAATATTAAAGGAAGTCATTTATGGCTGGAATGAAAAAACATCCGTGATCTTATTTCCTAATTTTGAATTGCTTATTTAATGCAAATGGTTAATGGTGCAGAAAGTTCCTCATTACTCCACTAAAACATCTTCTTCCGAAGTATTCAAGGTTCAAAATCGTCACCCTTTTGAATCAATAACGTTTTCAATTTCCAATGTCAAATTCGATTTAATTATAGTGATACGATGTGTAGACCCAACTTAATTGTAAGTTTGCAAGCATTCGCTTGGTTCACGGCTTACTACGGGATCTGTGACGTCACACAGGTAAACAAAATGGCAGCCCCTACACGGTGATTATTTACCAATAAAATCATTATTAGTGGTCGGAATTAAAAACTAAACAGCGTGCTATGCTCAGTAGCTAAATATCATATCTTTCAAATAAGACCAACTTGCATTTTGGTGACGTTTTCTCTTTTATAATCTTCTTGTTTATTATAGCAAAAACGCTTATACGTGTCTAAAAAATAAAGAAAACAAATGGCCAGAATGTATAATCGGTCACATTTTCTAGACCCTGTATACAAAAAAAAATAATATGATGACCCCTAGTTGTTTTGTTTCTCTTGTGTTTACAAATGTTGAAATACTACTTCTAGAAAGTTTCAAGTTATTCCTATGATAATTTTTATTGGGAACATATGTCTTTAATTTGCTTTAACTTGAAAGTATTGGTATTCTGAGTATTGTGTGCTTCTAGGCTATCAGTTACAATTGCATTCACAGTAAATAAGTTAAGATTTACAGTAAATATGATGTCGTTACCATTATACGCGACTAAAATAAGCATTGCTGTAAATATGACAGTTCTAGGTCACCCGATACGTCTGACAGAGAAATACGATATAAAGAACCAAGCGACAATAAATGTATCGGTGTGCGCTGTTTCTATTTATCCTGCTACGGGTATGTTGGTAATTACCTTGCAAGCTCGCACAGCATGTCTTTAGAATCCAACAGATTTTGACAATCCAACTATATTTTCCCAAAAGGTTTTACAGAAAATATTAATTCGTTCCAGACGACCTGATGCAACTAACCATTATATCGTGTTAAAGGTAAAAATATATCTACTTTAACATTTATGATTTGGGAAGGGCAATGAATTGTCTCTTTTGAACAAGATTGTCAACATCTAACCGTTTAAATTTGATTTGATTATAAAATCAAAGCGATTCTCGGCACACATAAGTACGTCTAACTGCATGCGTCTCTATTTTAGATTTCACACCCACAATACATGTACAAGTAACAGGACCCTTGGGAAACATTTACTGAAATGAAATGTATATAACATTTTGCGACATTTGCAGTTGAAAAAGTCAAGTGCAAGGGGTAATATACTATACAATCTGCAAACAGACTGGACCCAGATGAGTCACGGGTTAATTTATGTCTCGTCAGACTCCAAATTGAATAGTCCTCTGATAATAATTGGACAGAGAAACAGACTGAAGTGAGTGTTGTCAACACATCGCTGATAAGCCAAGGGTTAAGAATCTTAGGGAAGGTCACAGACCCGAGTGCTGTGTTGGAAAAAATTCATTTACCGTGACATCGATATACAACGCATAACGAATTACGATAGATCATTATTTCTTAAAACAGTGTTGTCAATCAGTAAACACCGTTATGTTTGGTTTGATCAAAGTCGGTGTCTACATTGTTTGCGATAGTAAACCATAAAAAAACAATAAATGGTACTGATGCAAAGAACAAACCTTTTTCAAATATATATTATTTAAGCGTCAAAATGTTTGAATTCGGAAGACATGCTGAGCGAGTTTGCAAGAAACAAATATCAATTTGCTTGAAGCATGATAAATAGAATGTCCCGAACCGATATATTTATTGTCGGTCTTTTTCCTTATTACGTATATGATGTAGACGTTAATTCAAAATTTAGAGGCATTTAGAATCGTTATTTTGTTTCAAATAATACAAGTACTATATTTATTTTAGAAAAACAGTGCCAACTGCCGACATCTGTTGCAAACGGTGCCTATAGCATCAGCAGAGACTACAGTTGTAATGATCAAATAGTGATAACATTTGCCTGTGAGCCTGGATTCAGACAGACTGAAGGAAATCCTACAAGAGCTTGCCTTGACGACACAACTTGGAGTGGACCTGAACCTGTATGTCTAGGTGTGGAACAAAAAATGTTATTCGTGAAACGTTGAGAGCAGGCCTACGTTGTTTAAAGCTCCACAATCATCTCCTTTTGTTGTGACCATGTATTAGAATGACGTCGTCTGACAATAATTATGTTTTGTCTGAAATAAAGTGTCTACGGTGAAGCGATGGACATTCTGAAAAAAAAGTGTAAATTCATATTGGTTTACTACGTTGTATAGTATACAATCGTGTGCACAATAACATTGCAATTAATCATACAGCCGAATCACAGTTGTTGCTTTAACCGGTCTCGGAATTCAAAAGACGCTCCGTCGATCCGGGTTCATCTAGTTTTAAAGTCGTTCACGTTAATAGATTTACAAAATGATAGCAAAGATGGGCGGTGTCATGTAAATTATGCCTCAACTTTTATGCGCAAAATGTAATTGCCTCTTTTGAAAAAGATAAACATTCTCAAACTGTGTAAAGTCCGATTTTCAACTCACTTTAGTACGTCTAAATGTAAGCCACTGCATTTAAACCCCTTCACTGCTTCCCCCGAACCATAGTGTCATATGCAAACAGCTTATATCCGGATGAGACGACGAGTAACTCGGCGTCTCATCCGGATCAAAGCTGTTTGACAATCGGCCCATAATTTTGCCAAAAATTATGTTAATCTGTGAAGTTTAAAAATGAAACAGACTAAGTATTGCACATCCGGCAGTGAGGGGGTCCATTTTGCACCCAAAAAGACATGTACAAGTCACGAATCTCTCGGGAACGTTTTACTGATATTTTAATAACACTCCCGACAATATTAGCTTATGCTTATTCAATTAAAGTTTCATTGAATAATAATTAAAGTACTGCATCTTTCTTTTCATATAAACCTATCTCGGCAGTTAGGTGCGGTCACTCTCCGATTTTAAAAAAAGAGTGTTTGGATCATCGTAGGGAACTAGACTGAACTACCATCTATATAAAAGGGATAAATTTAACATTGTAAGTCATTGCCTATCATTTTGGGTTCATAAACCTGATAATCTGAAGAAGTAAATCCCAAGGGAGACGAAATCGTTCGAATCACCTAAGTATGGCGATTGGCGATATGGCGTGAAGTCACGCGTACTTGCTATATGTCCTTCCTGAGAGCTAAATGAATATAGCATCCAGTGTACTTGTAATAATCAGACCGTTAAAATTCCATACTGACGGCAAGAGTTTAAACAAATATAATGCGTGAAATACTACTTTGCTCTACGGAAAATCAAAACAGTGTATCGTACTCAGGTTGTTAGCCATCACACTCCTCGTTTAAACTATATCATCACAAATATAATTTAGGTTTGTAATATTTGCAGTTTTATAAAACACAAATACTCACTGATTATATTTTGTTAAGGAAATTACAATATAGCCTATTTTTCAGGGCAAGAGTCTATGGAAGGTCAAGCGATGCCTTTGGGTGGTATATTTGGTGCTATTGCTGGAAGCGTAGTAGTGATTGCCCTTATAGCTACAATAGCTTTCGTAATCAGACAACTCAGAAGTAAACGTAGAGGTACATTTTGTCTGTACTTACGAAACATGCATTTCAAGCTGTTTAGATCATACTATCTTTCCATTTCAACATTTCAATATTTATTTAACGAAACTCGATGTTGGTAGTTATACATATCAAGTGATATCATTTTATTAACTCCAACTTAATTTATATTTGATTGAAGGATATTTCATAGCTTAACATGTTTTAAACATGATTTAAGAACATATTAAAAATACCTTTTGTATTGAATCCAGAATTACCAAAACGGTAAAAATATGAATAGAAAAAGAAAAAACAACAACATAACAGCAAACATTTTAAGATTTGTTTTGCAGACAATTCCGAAAGCCAAACTAATGGGTAAGATTTCAATTTCATTGCTATTTAAACAGTAAAATGGTTATGTCAGTGTTCTGTGATAGATATGACA
This sequence comes from Macoma nasuta, assembly GCA_032359355.1. Classification (NCBI taxonomy): domain Eukaryota; kingdom Metazoa; phylum Mollusca; class Bivalvia; order Cardiida; family Tellinidae; genus Macoma; species Macoma nasuta. The sequence goes on along the minus strand of JAULCE010193301.1, from coordinate 7,919 downwards.
GCAGATATAGCATAATGTATTGTATTTGTCATTTTTAAATAATAAATCGAATAATGTTTGTTTCTAATGGTTACTTTCACAATATAAGTTTATTTAAAAGTGCAACATATCAGAAAATATAAAACGTCTGCGTCTTAACCAATTTGAATTGAAAATGGTTTCGAAATGTTAGTGACACTGACAACAGTCATACATTCAAAAAAATTTAGTTGCCATTCATATTAGCAACGTAAAGCTTTTATGTTGAAATGTAATCTATGTAATCCAATATTTTAGAAAAAACAAAAGAGTTCGTTTTTTATTGGATTTTCTTGCTATGTTCAACTTAATAGAAAGTAATAGAAATATTACATCTGAACTTATGAAACAATAAAAGAATGAGTAATCGAATATTATGTTTTTATAGCAATGAGATAGCCTTAGAGGATTTCCAGGAACTTGGTCATCCGGACAACAGCATTGTTCCAATTTACGGTAAAAATCCATAGAAACTCATATGATATATACCTGCATATAGCATCCAATGATATTTATATTGCTGTATCGATTGTGCACTTTTATTATTACCTGACTAGATAAAATGTGTGTCAAAGTGAAAACAGGGTCGCTTTTATTATCATAACACTGAAAAGGAGACAGATTAGTGACAGAAGTGTCATGAAATACAAATAGGTGAACTGGTTAAACATTACATCATTCTTTTAAAGCCAGTTAAAGTTGCAACACTGATTTCAAATATCTTTTAATTAATTCAACCAGAACTCGTTCTTAAAACGGCTTGATTTTAAACAGACACATGTAACTGACGATATAAGTTAATTTTTGTTTAAATATTTAGCCAAAACGCTAATATTCGATGACTAAAGATGGCGAGGGTAGTTAGGTCAAAAACGATGTTCTGAATATTGGTTTTTCCAAGCAAACTGCCGGATTTATATGTATTTATATTGTGGTTAATCATTCGGACCTATAACCCACATAAGACACGGCAACAAGATAGAATTTCTATTTATTCGATTTTAATGCTATTATACGCATAAATACGCTTATGAAAAAATAAATACTGTTTTGAAACATAAATACCTATGTGGCATTAAAAGAAATATGAGCTTTTTAAAACAAAGTATGAAACAGTTGATATTAAAAGTACCAATGTACCTCCTAGACAACTTTCCATTTATAACCGAGCTACCAAAATTTCCTCTTTTTACTTGATGTAACGGGTCAATACCGTTGTTATATAAGCATAATTGACAGTTTAAACCTCCTTGGTTTATTTACAGCGTTGGAAGACAGTGAGCACGACAATACAAGGTATGTTATATTTCACAGGCCATTTATTACAGTAACTTAACTTAAGCTGGTATGAAAAATATGCAGGCGGACTAAGTAAACGTAGATGGTTATTTAAGTAAATGAAGCTAGATTCAGCTTAATGAGAGTGATTTTTTTTATAAATAATGTATACATCAGTGTATGTACATTATCTATGTAATGTCCTTATCTGACATATTTAAGCGTACATTATTGTGATAACCGCTAATGCCCTTATTTACTACACGTTAAAACTCCGAACCATGATTTATCAGACGATCAACAATGGTATATTATATATTTTCTTTAACAAATGTCAAGGCATTGAGATTATTGGTGGTTGACTACAAATTTAATTACATGCACGTTAATTGTAAATTAAATTATAACTTTGAAAAATCTGGATTAGCTAGTAATAGTTTGTTTTGATACATTTGTAATTATCAATAACTGAAAGTCTTTTCTGTAAATTATATTTGTTCAAGGCATAGGCTGTTTGATTGGAAATGAATACTGCTTGACCTTTTAATTGATTTTGCATATGTTTTAAATTAGGCTACAGTCCGATTTTTTACCTTTCAACCGTGAATGTTCAATAACCATTTATGTAATACTACAAGTTTATTTTAAGTTCTTAGGATAGAATTTTTGGAAGACATTGCACTCACTTCTCAGACAGCTTTTACAAGCTCTGATTCCAACCAGCAATTGATCAACTCTGAATCTTTCATGGATCTAAGTCGTTTACTCAGACCAACTTTCGCAAAGATTTCTGAATACCAGATCTCATGTAAAACAAGATAGTCAAATTAAATGATCATACAACAAATAGACAATAGAAAAGTATAGAACAATCTAATTGGTGGAAGTCATTTAAATATTTTAAATTGGCCGCCAATATAACTAAATACACAAGCAAGTCATACAATTCTTGAATTACAAGCAAGTTTTCTTTAAGCAGTACGAAAGTTTTTTTCTTTTAAAACTATGGTCATGAGATGCATATGAAGTTAAAAAATGAACCGGCTGATCGCAAATATCTACATAGATCCAGAATGGCTTCCCAAATCGCTGCCTTTAGCAGTCAAATTGCTAACCCTGACATTGACAAGTTTTTGTGGCATAGGAAGTGTTTTTTAATGTATTGTCGGAAGAAGCTTTTTAAAATACAAAATGAATCGATGACATTGCGAAGTCTTAAAACCCACGTGAGTTTCTAATTTTAGTTGAATTGTACACAACACTAATACAATACCACTGCTACAAACACCATCTGCAGTTCGTTTATCGAGCGAGGTCAAATATAATTCGAGGAGAATTTGCACAGCTTATGCCTCGTCTTTCCTCACACATGCCTGAGCACAGAAGACCGTGCTTTCAGCAAATACACCTATTTGTGTTGCTTTGTTATTTTGCAGTTACATCTGAACATTATAGGGAGCTCTTGTGGTGCTGGTGGCTAAACAATGCGCAATCCTCAATCATTCGGAGTCATGTTCTCACCTTAACACCCTTTCCACTCCATATTCTGGTAATTTACTCTCGGTATTGTGCTGCTACAGGTGTTGGCAGTAGGACATGTGACTGTACCTGTATCGTTCTTGTAGTCACTTTCTCACAGAAATGGCAGTATTGGAAAGATAACATGTCCAGACATCAGTATTGGCACCATAAAAACACACCAAAGCTTTCTCAACAGCTAGTTGTATATGCATGTCTCAACTTGTACTGTTTGATTGAAAACCCCAGCCTGTTTCTTTAATACTCAATGTCTTGTATATTTTTCAAAGCGATGCCTTTTCAAAGACCAAAAATGCGATAGGTGATACCACAGCCAAATAAAGCATGTACAAACAGGGCATACCACCAAATCAATGCAATCTTTGTCCTCCTGATTTCCCGAACTTGGGTTTTTTCCGAAAGTTTGCTTTACATTCTGGTGCGAAGTAGACCTTGTGGGATTGCAGGTCAGCATACTGAATGAATAGGATCAGCAAGTATGTATCGTCACCAACAAGAACTGCATCTTTAGTTGCAGCAGAATCTATGGCAGTGTTACAATTAGTACATTGGCATCACCTTTGGCCAAATACACGGTGCACCCAGCGTCTTGAAGCCTTTCCCTCATCAGATAAATAAACGGTTGTTTGTTGTCCCGATTGCCAAGGAATTTCTCCTATTTTGATATGATTATCATGTCAACACAGAAGTTAACATTCGGACCAACACGTGCTCCCGTCTGGCATCCTTTCCAGACGAACTGTCTTCATATCCATTGAGCGTAACAACGGTATATCCATGCTTTTAATACAGTCAATATGCAAAGCGAAACCTTGCGCTTGGACATGTAATATGGTGCAAAAATGCACCCTTTCCAAAACTGATATCACTAGGAAGTTTCTGTTTTTCAAGCTTTGTCATTTTCCAGATTGCACCAGTTAGAGCTGGTGTGTTTGATTGTAACGGAATCGATGAAGCCTCGAACAATGCTGCTACATGAGTGGCAACATATATTTAGTTCGTAACTGAAGAACAAGGGGAGTTTACCGATACGGTACCCAGCAGTAACTTGTCTATGAAACAGTAGTTGCGGGTATTAACAGCAGCATCAACGATAAAATGCCCTCGCACTGTCAGAAATAGCACCGTATCACCTTATGACACACGCTTGTCCCGATTATGCTTCGCATTTATCTAGCTCCGAGTCCTGCGCGCCACAGATAAGGGGCATCAAACCCTTATTCCCAGTTTCTCGCACACCGAGCATGCAGTCCTTTAAAGCTAGCTCTTTATCCCGCTCGACACGTTATGTCGTCGTTTACCATTGGTCAGATCTCCTAAGCGTCTTCAATTTTTCAACCAATCAGAAAGCTCGTTATATATATTGAGGAAAGTACCGGATTTTCCCCTTTTGAGCTTCTGTACGGGCGCACAGAAAGAGGCCCATTGATGATTTTGAGGGAACTATGGACCAATGAGATCAGTTCCAATGAGGTGAAAACAATGTATGAGTACGTCCTTGACCTCAGAAACCGGTTAGAAGAAACCGTAAAATTGGCACAGGTAGAGTTGTCAAAGAACACGTCAATGTACAAGCAAAATGCCAATAGAAAGAGATAACCAATATGTTTTGAGGTAGGTGACAAAGTTTTAGTTCTTCTCCCTACAGATAAGAACAAGCTTTTAATGCAGCTCAAAGGACCTTACAGTGTGAAGGAAAGGACAATGACTTTGATTACAGAATCATAGTAGAGATAAGGAGAGAGTCTATCACATTAATCTACTTAGAAAGTACATTGAAAGAGTTGAGAAAGATAAAGGTGAGTCTGGTGCGTCTAGAGAAGTTAGCCAGGGTGTTGTCACTATTGTAGAGAAAGATGAAGACTGTGATAGATGTTCTACTCTAGAACCAGCAGAGGAAGCATGTGTAGCAGTAATAGAAGAGTTAGATGAAGATATACAGACAGAAGAGGTAAGTGAAGATGAAGGTCAAAACAGCTCAAAAGAATACTGTAAACGTCAGATGACAGTAGATCTGCCTTCATTAGTACCAAAGGAAACCATGGACGACGTCATTATAAATCCCGAATTGACACCAGAGCAGAAACAGTGAGTTACTTGATTTGTTGAAAGGGTTTTCAGATGTACTCACGGATCTTCCTGGAATTACTAGCCTAATGGAACACGATATTAAGTTGACCACCAATAATCTGGTAAGGTCAAAGCCATACCCAGTTCCTCATACAATGAGGGAAACGGTTATGGATGAAATTTAGAAAATGTTAGAAAAAAACATTATTTATAGAACTGATGCCCCTTATGCATCCCCAATTGTAATTGTGAAAAAGTCAGATGGATCAAATAGATTTTGCATAGACTTTAGAAAATTGAATCACAGTTTTTGATTCGGAACCAGTATGGAATGCTTACGATATATTTGCCCAACTTGGTAAAAGTAAGTATCTTTCAAAGCTAGACTTGACAAAGGGGTATTGGAAAATTCCAGTTAAGAAAAACAGTCAACAATTTACTGCCTTCATTTCATCAGAAGGTGTTTTTTTTTAAGAAACTCCCATTTGGTATGGTTAACGCAGGTGTAACCTTCTGTAGAATGATGCGGAAGCTTTTACAAGGTTTAAAAGAAATCGATAACTTTGTTGACGATATTATTGAACTTACAGAAAGTTCGAAAACCCATTTATCTATACTGTGACAGTTGTTTGAGAGACTTTAGAAAAACAGGACTCACTGTGAGACCTTCCAAATGCATGTTTGGATACTTTCAGTCAGCTTTCTAGGTCGAGTTGTAGGCAACGGATGTCTGAGACCTATGGTCGACACGATAGATGCAATTAGGAATTGCAGTTTTCCAGGAACGAAGAAACAGGTACGCTCTTTCATTGGTCTGATTGGGTATTACAGGATATTCATACCCAATTTCAGCACAATTGCAATCCCGTTGACTGACTTGACAAAGGCAGGCTGTCCTAATAAGATTGTTTGGACCCTTGAACTAGAAAGGTCTTTCAGGACCCTCATTGCTGCCCTAGTAAAGCCACCCATTTTGTGTCTTCGTGACCTTGACGAAGCATTCATTCTCCAAACTGATGCATCTGATTTAGGGCTTGATTCTGTTCGTTTACAAGAACATGATGGAACCAAATTCCCAGTTTCTTATGTCAGTAGAACATTGCTCCCAAGAGAGAGATCATACTCAGTCACAGAAAAGGAATATCTTGGGGTAGTCTGGGCAATCCAGAAATATCAGGTATTCTTGTACGGGCGTGATTTCTTGCTAGAAACAGATCATCAACCTCTAGTATACCTAAACAGGTCAAAGGCAGGTAATGCAAGACTGAGGAGATGTGCATTAGCACTGCAAATGTACAAGTTTCGCATTATATCCATTAAAGGGTCAGGCAATGTTACTGCTGACTTCTTGAGTAGACATGTATAGATTTTTATGAAAGCTGTGTACATAGTTATTTGTTGAATGAAAATTAGAAATTTTCATCTTGAGAGGGATATGTCACAAAACTTGTTGAATATATGTTGTGCTACAGTGACCTGTGGTTCAGAACACATTGTTTTGTGATACGGATACCTGTAGCTTTGATCTGCTGTTTTTATTACACACGTACCTGTGGCTTTATTACACTAGGAACAAGTTTATCCAGGTAAATACAGATAATAGCTATTTATAGTAGTGGGCGTGCGTGGGTGAGTGGATAAATACCTTTGCTGAGTACAGTGCAGTGCCAGTTCCGTGCGTAAAGCCTACCCGCTAACATGTATGAAACAGGGAGTGAATGTGAATGAAACAGGGAGCGTGAAAGCCTGGATTTATGTACGTCATTGCATTCCCATATGTTTAGTTTTCCCTGCAATTGCCTGTGCATATCTGAGATGTTGAATTATTTTTCCTTTAATGAATTTATTTATGGCTCGAACTGGCTCAGTAGTAAAAAGTACTTTGTACTTTTTGCAGTTCAGGTTGTGTGGATTGGCGAGCCAATGTATGTTACCATGATGTTCTGAGCTTTATATCTGCATGTCTGCACGTCTGCATTACCATATAGCCTGGTCAACATATGCTGTGTAGAACTAGACCAATGTTCTTATGGGAGAAATGTCCTTTTCGAATCCATGTCTCCATACTTGGGGGAATGCAAAAGAGTATCCTATGTGGAGCCTTATCTACTAGTGCAGTGCTTTGTGTGGTTGTAGCGCATGCCTATGATTTTGGGCGGTAATGTTCCTATGTGGATCCCAGCTATGATTGTATAGGTTTCACTACAAATTAAAGGTACTGTGCCTAAGAGTATCCTTTGTGAAACTGATATGTGACATAGTGATCATATTGCACAGTATAGGTGCAACTGTGAGACTCTCAGTGGACACTTAGTGTAGACCCTGAAAGTATAAGGGCAGTATTTAGAATCAGGCATGGAGATGAACATTAAAGGTACCGCCGATGTAGCGTGATGACATGTATGAATAAAAGGACATTTAATTAGAAATGAGTGCAGTGTAGACTCGTAGACTCGTAGACTTGTAGACTGTAAGAATTGAGTATAAGTAGAGATATTAGTATAGAGGGGACTAAAAGTAGAGATATAGAAGTGCGTGTTTATGCAACGTGACTCGGCAGCCCGGTTGAAGTACTTAGAAATCAGTGGCATTTTTAAACAAATACCACAGTATTCCTCACACCCAGGACGTCTAGAAAAACATTGTTTGAGAATCTCAGGTGCGATACTTCAATATGATACGGCCTTCCGAAATGCGGGGCTCTGGTGGCCAATCGCTCAATGCATGTACGTAAGGGTAATAATGGCGAAACTCAGCGGCCTGGTAAAAGTACTACGAAATCGGTGGCATATTTTTAAACAAATACCACAGTGTTCCTCAAACCCAGGCCGTCTAGAAAAAACATTGTTTGAGAATCTCAAGTGTAATAATTCAATGTGATACGGCTTTCGAAATTTTCGGGCCTCGGGCGGCCAATCGCTCTATGCATATGCGTAAGGGTTACTCTCCAAAGCCTCGGTTAGCGATGTACCATTTCTAACCTCTGCAGAAAACTCGGGTTAGAGCAGCTATTT
>JAULCE010193079.1:0-11493 GCA_032359355.1 Macoma nasuta | reverse complement strand
TTCAAAAGCACGAAAGTCAATTCATATAGAGAAAATTGCAGACTCGGTTTTATTGAGTCTGTTCATGAGAAGTAATTACAGTTGCAACACTACTCACGCCCCCTAGCACCGGCTTAAGCGGTATTCAAGACGTTATATTTTAACCGTGGTCCCTTTGTTTATGACTATAGTCATTATGTTTATTTTTGGCAAAGTGTTGGCCCTCAGATCATATCCAGATCACTTTGGCGTCTGATCCGGACACTGTTTGTTTATCGTTCGATCAATCTTAGCGTTGGCTCGGCAACTTGGTTGCAACGACAGCCTCATCTGAATTAACTGATTCGATAGCATGTGTCGAATCAAGCGCTTTATGTGAAAAAAATGCAATAAGGAAAAGGGCGAAACAGTGTACACTCTCGGGTGCTCAAACAAGTACGCATGTTTAAGATGAAATGTGCTCTCATACTGATATAGAGGCGAACCTCGATAGCTCGAATTCATAGTGACCCTCGAAATTACTTCGACTTAACCGAAGTTTGCACTAAACGAACTTTCAAGACCTAGTACATTATGATCACATTTTGTTAATAAAGTTATAAAATACCTTATATCCTGTGTTAAATAAAGCATAGTATTCAATATATTAAGCAGCATGGCTCCAGAACAGACGCCGGGTAACTCGGCGTCTGATCTAGAGCAATACTGCTTGCAATTTGGAATTCTAGTTTGTATAACAGGACTTTGTTTTCAGTTCGAGCTAAAGGGAAGTTCGAGTTTCGAAGTTTTACTGTATGTATATCCAGTATATGTATGTAGTCAGTAGCCACGATTTTGTCACGTCTACACGGTTATCATTGCAATACATCGTCAGTTTTTCTTCTTAAATCACGTATCTGCTTTTGTTGTTTTTTTTCAAAATGGGATCGATGATCCTTAAAAAATAATGCTACTACAGTTTTATCATTATGGCTTTATATAGAAAGGCTCAAACGTAGTTTCAGATGATAACTGACGAAATGTCACCATGTCACTTGACGCAGTTAGGTGATCCTATTACCATTGATTGACGCACTGTCTCCTGATTCCAAATTACGACATGAATGTTTTTTCAGTATTTTTTCTCGTTCGAGTCAGTCCGTTTTAAAACGTCATACCAAACCAAACAACGAACGATGAATGGTCATTTTCCTCTATGAAAAATGAACAATTTATCTATATGGTAGAAAATAAATCCCATTTAAAGAAAGAATAGGCTATTAATGAAATGAATGTTTAACCCTTAGCCCACCGCCAAAAATGTCGTCTGCGACAGTTTTCAAAATAAGTTTTATTTTATCAAAATGTTGTTCCATAAGTCAGTGACGTTCTAAGAGGACGTAACTGCCCGTTTCTGTGGAACAAAAACGACGAGTATAGTCAATACTGGTTGCTGCTGTTAAGACGTTTCTTAATTAGATGTCTCTTCTGTATAAAATTGTTGGCATGGAAACCATTGTTTCACCCGTAGGACACGGAAGCATATACATTAGAAGCGCTCATTATATTGCAAATTACTTTTAGTCATGTTAAAAGAATCTTTCTGCCAATTTTAAGTCGCAATATGGCTCCAAAAATAGCAATAAATTGCATCATTCAAGCCATAATTAGGATGTCTACAATTATAATTACAGACATTTAGCATTTGAATTAAAACAGTATAAGCTAATATATAACCGAAGACTGACATTAATTGAAATATCTTCAAGAGAAAGCATGTACGTTAAAACGATGTAACCACGTTATGTCGGTAACTCGTTTATGTATTAATTAACCTTATTTTGAACCAAGACAAATGTAATGATTCGTTTTGTAGATATTCTTCGAATTATGAGGGACTTGATCTTATTACATCTATTTGTTAACCAGAATTTGAATTAATCCGGTCAAATGTATCGAACTTATGACACAAATTCCGCCAACATCCACACATGAATTTAGTTTGATGGTATTGTTTGCTGGATTATTGTGTCTTACCAATTATGGAACTTAAAGAATACAGCAAATTTGGTGCCACTGATATGCCTAACGTTTGCACGTCTATAAGCGTACTAGATGTTACAAAACAAAATATGATATCAACGTCACCGACAACCTATCAATATCTACACTGGTTAAACAATAAGATCTTAGTCGGCTGACTATCGCGACGAATTTCGATAATCGCGATAATATCACTATCGCTATATTACTATCGTAAAACAATCGCTGTCGCGGGATTTACATTGCTAACTATAGCGATAGTTTGACTTAAAAAATAATCCTCTAAAACACAAAATAAAAGACAAATCACTATAATTCAATTTGACCCCATAAATATTAAATATTTATCTTAAAAAAATAAACAACCAACATGTTTGAGCTAGGTTTATAATATACCAGCCTTTTTTATTTACAAGTTTTAAATGATCGCCATTAAAGTTGTGGGATACAATTTATAAAGCTTAACACTCAAGAACCAGCCATACTTGGTCGGAAACCATACTCCGACCATCACTAGAAAAACAGGAGTAAAGTAGATCTAATAACATGGATTACCATATTAATCAAACAAAACAAATCCGAATTTACGATCTTTCTTTTCTCCCTTTGAATATAAAAGCAAGCGCAGAATTGAACTTTTATCTGATCTGGAAAGCCTCAATTCCAACTTTTCAACTGGGTAGTTTGGACATAATTATTAGATTTCTTTTGAAATGTTTCGAGATACTGTTGTTGGAAGTGACGTGTGTTAACTGTATGTAAATACGTCCTTTTGAGTTAGTACATGATTTTACACCAAAGGGTGCTGGTCTTTTGGAAACGTTTACATATTGACTACATACAGGATATGATTCCGTTCCCAGACAAATACTTAGCCAATATTTTAAACAAAATAGAGGGTTGGAAGTGATGAACAAATAAAAATCTACCACAATCATCGATAGTTTGCAAAGCTTTAGCGATATTTATAGCCGTTTTAGATCAACTATCGACCAAAAAGCATTCAACTTTCGCAAGGCATCGATCTATCGTTACAATCCTAATACAAAGGCCAATTTCAATGAATGGCGTTTTCATATGATAACTAAAAGTTATATTTTTTATTTCCTGCTTTGCTTCAACGTGTTCAATAGTATACCCTTGACTTGCATGTTACCGGTCTGTCTCCACAGAAGGGCCTACCTGACGACTGTTTGAAATAGTGTGAGAAATGTAGCATTTGCTCGTGACAAGCAGTGTTCCTTTTCCTACAATATTTATGATACAATTTAAGAATGACAATTTTCTTTCGCTAATATTTCATAATTTACACCAGTGAATTTCCATGTGGATTAATGTAAAATAGTTTGTGGAGGAAATGGTTACCTACGTTGACTCCTATAAATGAATAGTGCCGGGAAATGATTGCAATATAAAGTAATGATACTTCTGGAAGTAGCATTAGTTCGGGGACTAGAACTCACTTATTTCACGTGAAATGTTGATATTGCGACCTTGGTAGCAATAAATTAACAGTCGATGAATGAGTTTCTGTCTCGGCCTTTGCTATTATTTATACAGCCGTATATTTTGTTCTCCCTGCAACACCGTCGAATAACCGGTTTTAATAATGAAAATTGCCTACAGACAACCATTCATTTCCGCACAGATAGAGGACGACTCGGCTAGACTTAATAAGCGAACAACAACCTAAACAGGCCAATCACGATCTCGTCAGCCTTGTTACATAGCATTACGTCGGTATCGTTCCAAAATAGCCTAGTTCTGTCATTAGTCAGTGTCGTTATAAAGAGACATACGTGCTCTTTTTGAGCATGTCTGTCTCTTTATAACGACACCGACGAATGACAGATCAACGCTGTCTCTAGCGCACATGTAGCAATTAAAATTGCTACCGATGTGACACAAAGACAAACAATACACGAAGAAAACTAACTATTTCTCAGCTGATTAGTCTTAAATTTCAGACGAGAAAAAAAGAGCGCCAACGGTTTTCAACTTTAAGACATTTCATACAATAACTTTCATGACGCATATATCGCATCTGACAAGGATATATATATTGATGGAAGTGATAGGCAACATTCAAAAGATTCAAATACGAATCAAATTATTGAGTTTACATTGATAAGACGCCACGTTTGTACTTCATGCGGTTGGAAATCGCATACAGTGTTCATTTATGTTTATCTATGGTACAAATATGTCTTAGAACGAACAACACACTGTCCATTGGTTCTTATTCGGCACAGATATATATATCAATAGTGTGTAGTACATACTCATCCGAAATGGTTCTACCGTTAGTTTTGTTTTCATGCGGCTTATAAACTTTATCATATGTCAAAACAACCGTTTGTTTTTACGAATATAATTATGTAGATACTTGATCAACATTATATATAATTCAAAAATTGATTTAATAGGGACGTTCCAGCCCACTGCATAACAAAGTATTGTGATCTTTATGTAAAACTCTGTATATCTTGTTAATTTTCTTATTGAACATTGCCCCATGTGCAAATTTATCATGTTTGTAGATTGGAATTATAACTGTGTAAACTTTCATGAGCAATTCAAATGAGAAACTTTTAGTTTTAAAGGAACATTCCATCTGATCAATTATTTCTTGATTCAGTTCTCGTAATGACAGAAAGGGATGTCATGTTACCCTTATTTTGAATTATGTGTCATGTTTGTACACCAACTGTCAAACAATCGCGCATTTTTCTAATACCTTTTTTCTTATCTGCATATGGTATACCATTTTATATAAACAAAGTAAGTTGACTTGCATGTAACCGGTCTGTTTTTTTTATTTGAATGTTTAAGACGACGAATGTTCCATGGTATGCATAATGCCGTTAAAAAACATCTGCGCATTTTCACACATTTTATCACGACTAAACTGTTTTTACGAACTTTTTATAGTCACGTTACTTAATTTATATCTCGACTATGGTCGGTGAGGTACCAAACCACACCTGGTACCGTGACTATTCCTGGAGAGGAGGCGTTGAGTGAGATCATTTAGGCGTCTGTTTACAATATTAGTCATTTTATTATTCTATGTTGCATGATGTTAAAATGTTAAGTACGGTCACAGTTGTGTTTATCGATCATTCGATAGACAACATTCTAGATGTATTTCGAAGCAATGGTCGATTAATGCTGACAACAATCAATTCAAATAGGCATTCCGTACGTTCGTTATGCCTTAAGCGACATAGTTTATTTATCAGACACCATTTTACTGTATAAATAACATGTGAGAATCGTCTTAATTTCTCAATTGAAGGTGAATATTTGAAAATAAAAGAGCACAGAGCAAGTATTGCGAGGATTTATTGTTTCAAGTTAAAGCGCTGAATATTAGATTATGCAGTCTGAGAAATGAGCTTCATGAATGAGCAATAATCGACAAGGATATAATTATTCGTGTTTCAACTGCCAATTATTTGAAATCAAAACCAGGGGAATGATAATTGATGATGTGGCATTTCGTGGATCCTCGTATTATCGACATCGGTTAACCTCTTTCTGTGCCGTATTTAAAACTGTTATCTGTGACAAATGTAAAATAGAATATTGTTACGAAAAGAAAAACGCAATTAAAAAAGGAAAGATTAAAACTATTCGATACCTCTAAAATAAGACTTGTTTATATGACTATTGAAGTCCCTTATAAGACGCCCCAAGATTGGCGGCGGCTGATCTGAAACTGCACTTTTTGCAGCGAAAGAGTTCAATCGAACTCATGCTTTGATCGAGCCTTATTTGAACAAAAGCATAGGTTGGAGCGGGTGCTACTTTTATAAGACAGAACTTCTCATGTGTTGGAACTGGACATTTTGTTCCTTAACCGTAAATATATAAATACAAATATACAGTCAAAGTATATAAAATGTAACTTTTATAATCTAAGTACATGTGTATCAAAAGATACGAATTTCCACAAAGCGTAAAATAATGTTAAGATCAAGTTACCCTCAGTTCAAATTTGGTTCGGGATTAGGGTAATCCGAACTGATAAAAACAATCCTTCCGACTTCGACACAATGAAAGTGGATTGTACTATCAAAGAATAATGTCGCAATAAAACATTTTGCTTCATGAATATCTGAATCAAATTTCTATCGTACAACGATATTGGACATTTGTGGATTAAATATCCCATTAAGAAAAAGCGATTAATCAGAAATAGAAGATAGAAAAACGTAGGAGCTTCTTGAAATTTAATTATATCTCGGCAATAAGTAATGTTTAACTCTCTTGGTGTGAATATTGAATTGGGTGTTGTAACTGGTTTTCGATCAAATCATATAACAGTGTGCTTATATGGGCCACGTCACGCGAAAAGGGGCACTCGGACACAGCAAACAGGGTAGCTCCAGACCAGCCGCCACGTCTCTGACATGGCGCCTGGTCAGGGTCTGCACTGTTTGCAATCTTAGAGAACATCCAATTTTACCTTTAAATGAATACAAATAGTAAATATCGCGACTAGATGCTGGAATAATAGCGCTGAAAAGAGTGGAGTCAGCCAGAATGTATAGAAGTGAAAGTGTACTTAAAATTGAAATGAACAGTGAATTTTGAAAACAAAAAAGCTTTATTTGAGTACAATTGTTTATGACTGAACAAAAATATTTGAGTCATACATTTTCGAGGCAAAATACGTTTAACTTGTATATTTTACTGCTCAAATAACATAATGACATGAACAGCAAAGCGTCAAAGAACGGTAAGAGCTCTCAACAGCCCGTCAAAAGTATGCCTGTAAAGAGTTAACATCCCCTTTATTGAAACAGCTGAAAAAGTCATAAACATGAAAGTAATCTTGTTGTATTCATGAAATGTGTACATACCAATTGGGCAATGAGTCAGAAACAAATAAGTGGAATTATCGCCAATAAATCTTCAGTTCTTTGATAGTTATGCTCTGTTAAAAACTAAACAATCCAAATTACCTCCCTTTACATTTAATAAAGAATAAACTGTGATAAGCCAATTATCGATAACGGGCCAATACAATTGATGTCGCTTAACGTCAACCTTTTAATTCTATTTGCTACTTGCCTTTCTGCTGTCCCATATGACTTACGGTTTCCTTCCTAGTTCTACATAGAGCAGGGAATGCTGTCTATGGGTTTGAATTGCAAACTCGGTTTTATTGAGTATGTTCATCAGTAGTAATTAAAGATGCAACACTACTCACACTCCCTTAGCACTGGCTTAAGCGGTATTCATTTGTCAAAAACTAAAAGTATTGAAATTCATGATTTCGAAGGATCATCAAATGCGCGTATCCAAAATACTAACATTCTTATCCCTCGACAAAACTCTACTCTGACTCTTTTCTCGAGTCATCCTTTCAAGACTGCCTTTGATAGGTCGTAACATTGTGATTGGATGAAAAATTCAAACACATGTCAAACGTCTTAATGGAGCCCTTCTGTTTACTTATCAATTTACCGGTGGATCTTTGTTTTTTTCCAACAAACAACAGTCTATGTGGAGGCAACAAAACTAGGATTTGATGATATCTTTACCCTATCCGATATAAAAAGTGTGCGTCCTAGGAAACCGGTAAGTTTTACCATTTTATACTCGTTACTTTTTAAGTAGATGTTTTCTGTTCTAAATATTTCAAGTTCGTGTCAAAGTAAATTATGTTGACCCTTTAATTGAAACGACAGTGTTAACAAGTCTGGAGGCAGGAAATACTCGGCTTTCTAGGCTCCAGACTATTTACGACGTTCATCACTTATTCAACTTCGTTGGGCCAAATCTTATTAGTGCATACCTGCTATAGTATATAACATGGTGTTAAACTGTTAATTACTGACAAAATGAGTTAAAATTACATAATGAGTATGTACTTGATAATACTACATGCATATGGCATAAAAGTAAAAATAAAACAAATTTCAAATTTGCTATCATAATACCACAAAAAACGGCGATCGAGTAAAACATCATTCATGCGACGATATCAACAACGTTACTCAAACTTTTTTTTACTCTGTAGAATATGGTCGACAAGACTGCCAAGACTCATTAAACATTCTCAGCCACTTGAACCTGCGTCATTCAATTGCTAGAAATAGCTATGGTACAGACAATTAGGAACCAAAACCGAAGAGGTCAACTCTCAATTAGATACAAAAAAACAGACCAGCCTCACATCGTCGCACCTCAAGCATGATTTCTCCGGAAATAGACATTACATCTATTACTGATATAGATTTACACTGTTTACACCAATGTTTACCTATTTAGACTGTTACGGATATTTGTGAAGTATGCTATAGGGAGACACATGACTATCCAAAACATGTATTGACAAGATGTTTCTGTTTCAAACTGGTCAACATTATGCAAAAGGGGAATTATCTAAGGTCCTATATACTTTTCAAAACGAAATTGAATAATCTAATCCTTTACTGGATCAATGTTACGAATATGCTATAGTAGGTTTTTACGTATATGTGCAAACCCATATGGTTTGAAATGGACAAAGCTATACCATTAACTATGTCAAATACAGTTAGTGTGTATGTTAAACGCTTGCTGGACAAATTTGATTTGCATAATTTAAAGGTATCTGAAATTATCGTTTAACAACCTCCCGTTGTCGTATTTTGTCGCATATCAGTCTTAACCCTTTCGCTGCCCAATTTGAAAATTTTTGGTTCTGGAATAAATATTTTCACGAAATAAATAGCAGAAATAATGAAATTAGTATTGGCTTTACCGAAAACCTAGTTTTCGAAATAGTTTTAATTTTGTTTTTGCAATACGAGAGAAGTCCCTGATCAGATACCGCCTTCTAAGTCGGCGACTGATCTGGAACTTCATGTTTTTGTAGTTGCGACTTGAGTCGCCTACGACGGTGAAAAGCCTTTGCAAAGCGATTTAATTAGATCCTGCTCAAAAAGTTTGGAAAACTTACCTGGAGTATCACAAAATAAATGAGCAAAATCGTTACGTTGCAAACTTTGTGTAGTTATATATTGCAATACAGAGCGACGCCATGTTCATGTCCCTCGCCTGCTCCTGTTCGGTAAGCATCATATGCTTTCACTTAATGCTTATTTGGGAACAACAGGAGGTCACTGCCGACCGCCAGAGTTGAAGCAGATGACTGAAAACTATGATGATGTTCACTTACGACCATACTAGTATAATTTGCGACAAGAAAACAAGGAAAAGGGCGGATTCGTTAGAGTTTATTCCAGAGGGCAAGGTCCTAGTTAGGTCGATTGAGATTCAAAGAAATGTCAAACTCACGGACCAATATGAGGAAGGTCCTTCTTTGGTATTTGTTGTCAAAGATCCTGGCGTCCTTATATAAAAGGTCCGCCATCAGAAAGAGTCAATGGTTCGAACTCTCTACCGTACTTTGAAGATGACGTTCAACATAATGCACGGTTAGGACCTGGCTTCGGCGGATAATGATAGATCACGAAACGATGCTGAAACTGCCTCTGAACGCAGGCGCATGAGCCATCGACCTCGGATCTGTGACGGATCCAAATCCAGTATAAAGCATATCGATGTTCTTCGAACATCGCGTATCTGTCACTCTGGTAACATGGTAGTTACGTTGTTTTGTTTTAAGAAATTGTAAGTGTTCTTCTAAAACCACGATTGTGCCATGTTTTTTTTTAAAAAAAATGGCACATACGCGGTTCAAGAAGAACACCGACAATATCTTCAAAAATCACCTAAGTGCAATTTACCAACATGTCGGTTTTGTGTTTTTTAACAAACTCCGACGACTTCTTCAAAACCACGTAACTACCAATTTAACAAATTAGCTGATACGTGGTTTTCGAAGAACATTGACGATATGACACATGCGTTCTTTTCGACAAAAATGGTCATTTAATTTTGAAATTGCTGACGATAAACCCTATACACGAAGGCCAAAATGTTACCTGCGCAATTTGTCGACATCACACTTTGTCGTCTGCAGCCATGTTCTAAAGAGAATTGTTGCCGAGAAAGAAAAGTGTCAAAGAGTATACGTCCTGATGGGACACTGAGTGATCGGGTGTATAATGTAGATATAAAGTGTTTGTTAAGGGAAGCATAGGAATATCGCTATTTAACGACATTCGATTGGACCCATTCATAACCACCCCTCCCTTCATTGATCTCCCCAGGTGAAAACGTTACGGTTTAGGTTTGGGGGACACGAGGATTAAATATTATATGCCATTTTCAGGTTGCAGGTTAAACACTGACTGAACACAACAAAAACGGTAAAGCATTGCAATTTAATTCATTAAGACCCCTGATTTGGGTTCACGGTGTTTTCCACTGTCTCTTGAAAAGGGAAATGGAAACAGGCGTAAACAGCCCATACAGACAAATAACCATTTTTTGAATTGTGTTCCCTATTCATTTAAAATGCTACCCTGAAGGTCGGGCCTCTCTTTACTTTTTCTCGGGTATGTTAAAGACATTCGTCTGGGCCAATAAATGACCCCCTCCCCCCCCCCCCAGTGTGAATGTAACCTAGTCAGTGGTCTACGATTGGTTAAAGAGCTCTCTGATTCACCGTTATCATTTGTGTTCAGTCAGTGAATAAAACCTGCACACTGAGATTGTCAGGGCCTCTAAAATATTGAGTTTCTCATACGTTTACCGTTACATTCATATCTTTGGAGAACTATGGGGGATCATGAATGGGGCCAGACGAATGTCTTAAAATTGGCTTAGAGAGCATGTCCAAAAATACATTGCGATGTCCCACGCCTATTGTACGAAGTCGACTGTCCACTATCCGAATCCGCTGAAGGCAACCATGTCTATTTATTAGGACCAGCTCTCATTTACCGTCACAAGGTCTTGCAGGACATACCAAGACATAAGTCATACAAAACAAACAGCCACCCGAACAGCATAGACACAAGTAGTTTTTCAGCACATTCCTAGACGCGCACGCACATACACACACATACACGCGAGCTCAAACATACATTACATAAAAAACACACATTGACTAAAAACAGACATAAACCTAGGGTGAAGATAGGAGTGATAGGAGTTTGAAAGGTCAGTGGCAAACACACCACTGGGGTTGGGGTTAAATCGGCTTAGGGGCGTCCAATCTCACTCGTATCCCATCATCACCCCCATCAGATGTACAGTGTAAATAAACGGTATGCCCGTCCGACTGCTCCACAATATCAGTGATGGCAAATCCAGTTGTAAAATATATGCAAACAGAATTATTAAAAACATAGATTGTTTTCGCCAATAATCAAATATACTCAACGACTTGTCAGAAGTCAGAGTTACTGTAGAGCAGCCATCAAGGGCACAACAGAACGAGCACAATACAAATATCCGACACACTCCTTCATTTTCCGGCTTTCAGAGTAGATTTCATAGAGTAGTATATGATCCCCATAGCTCAGTGGTAGAGCGTCCGCTTGCAGATCGGGAGGTCCAGGGTTCAATCCCCGGGCCGGGTCAAAC
>JAULCE010192968.1:0-10021 GCA_032359355.1 Macoma nasuta | reverse complement strand
TTTCTAATCAATTATAACAATTACAACCTTCCATTGAGATATGCTTACTTTGATGAACCACAAATTACGCTTTGATGCACTTACAATTTCATTTATATCTCACTAATAACACGCTAGTTGACGTTTTGTACAATACAATCATGGTCCAAACACATACTTCATTATGCAGTCTTAAAAATGTCTAAATCATAATCATCGATTTCCTTTAAAGCAAAATGTCAACAGGCGATTGAAGAAGCAACTAAAAAGATTGACCTCCCGTAAACTAATTCATAAATAAATACAAGTTAATTGTCACATTAAGTAAAGTTTAAAGGAAATCCGGAGACCGATTCTTGTCAACACAAACACACTGAATCAAAGCTCCCACGGTTTATACTTACATCAAGAAAAGTATAATATTTCTAGGTCAGAAATACTGTTTTCAATTAACATCTAGTCCAAGAATAATGGCAATCAAGAATCCAGTTAAGTATTTTTACACATTAACTTCTGAAAGCCAGAGCAGAAGTGATCTCACTATCTTTATGGCGCATTATTATGGTAAGTAGTTTAAACCATGTCGTATGTAGAATAAACGTTTTTCCCCTTGTATCAACAATCCTGTCGACAGTTACATAGATCATTTGTCTAAATCACATGCCAATTTAAACGCTTATTCTGGAAATGCAACATTTTCGTTATTGGTTAATTTCAAGTTAAGTATTTTCAACCAGGTGGTGTAATTTGCCATACGCTCATGCAATTGACGACGACATTAAATACTCTTAAACAGTTCGTCGACATATACTAAGATTTAGCGTTTCAACGCTTATGTAATGCGAACGAAATGCAAATTATATAAAACTCTGAATACAAGATTCTTGCAATATGTTATGGGTTTATCGCCATAGGTGTCAAAAAGTTTAGAACCAGATCAGACGCCAAGAAACTTGGCGTCTGGTCTGGCTCCAAACTGCTCGTACAGGTTGTCAATGGTGAGTGTCTAATGCTTAAGAGGGTTAAAATAAGCTCCTTCCCGTAGCAGCTGGGTGAGTTGAAACGTGACTGACCTGTAGCAAAGCATGCTCCACGTTTGTCTCATATGACAGCCGTTAGAGTCACATAATGAAAACGTTCTAATATCAGTTGAGTCGCTGGATCTTGTTATCGACTGTCACATTTAAATGAAATTTGTCGAAGCGTATCGTCTCATGGGCACTCTAGAGATCCAGAGATGTCTGATATTAGGGAGATTGCTGCTAATTCTGCGATAAAGCCTGTGAGACAGAATAAAATGAAGCATAATAAGATAACGCGGACAAACTATAATGGTTATGGGATATCACTTAACCCGTCCCTCAATATGCTTTTTTAGACTCATTTCCAATTGAAATATACAATGAATAGGAAGATTGTAAAGGACAAAGAAAACCATTCATTTTGAATGTCTCTGGTCACATTATTATGGAAATTTAGCATTTTCTCATTATGAGCAAGAACGTTTTCAATTGCTACAGGGACGTCGGATGCGTATCTTTGGAGTAAAGGGTCACCGTGCTATTTGCCCGGTCTTTTTTAAAGGACAGGGAAATTGCATATTATTGTAGAATATATTAATGTAGCATCAGGGTACGCTTTTCCGCGTAAGAGATTACCTTCTGTATCTAAAATCTTATTTGGACAACACCCTTAAAGATCAAAACGCAACTATAAGATTCAGTTGAAAAAAGTATTTTGTCACCATGAAAACGTGTTTCGCAATGCAAACGCAACGCTGATACAATGAATTAATGTAAACTAATTCAGACAGTTGTTCTACATATGTGTCTAACAGTTTTGAATCGAATCATACGCTGAAAACTCTGCGTCTTATGTAGCTTCGATCTAGTTCTAAATAGTATCAGTGTCTTACACGTAAGATGATAAAGAATAGCATTACCCCTCCTATATAAGATTGGTAACTGAATGTCATAGTTGTCGCCCCTACAACAAAGAGTGTCCTCGATACTTGCTTTATGCTACGGTAATAATACATGTGGTGTATGGGCTACCATAGACGGCGTGTGGTTATTTTTTTGAGTGGGGTAAAAATTGCGAGTGATAAATTATGTACTGCTGTTTATTCTAGCGAAATTTGACTATCAGCATAATGATTATGCGATAGATAACAGGCGGATGTGAAGTTGCTATCCATCGTTTACTCCATAGATACGCCGTTTGCGCCTTTGTAGCATATAACCGCTGAAAAACAATGTGGGAAATGGAGCATTATCTCATATGCCTTGTGACGTCTCTGTAGCAAATGAACACTCAAAATATTATGCAAAATGAAGCATTTGTTCAAAATGAGCAAATGCTCAATTTTCAACAATTTTTTTAACCATTCATACCTGATATGTTCCTTTTTCCTTGATAATACTCCCAATTTAGCATACAGTTTCATTTGTGAACGAGTCTAAAAGCATATGGAGTAAAGGGTTAGTGATAAAAGGCCTCCGTGGCAGAGTGGTTTTATTCTCCGACTTGCAATGACTTGGCCCCTTATCAAGTGGGTTCGATCATCGACAGAAGTGCAAATCTACACTTGGCAAAGCCTGTCCGCTGTTTTGAGGTCGTTAAATGGTTCTACCAAGTTGTCCGTTTGTGCAACTCAGACAATAGTCATGGGTCCACTAAATAATAACCAGGCGTTATGTAATAACTGATACACTGTCGAAGCGACGTCAACCAATACAACAATGTACCATGATCAATATGATAATTCTGAACCTTGGGGCGATTGCTTTTCTGCCATGTATTCTGAAACGGAGTTTGGTTCTTATAAAAACATTTTTTACAATCAAGTGCCTAGCGTAATGGAAACCTTTTATAATCTAAGATTCGTGTTATATTCAGTATGAGAAGCGCTACTATTTAAAATCTAACGCGTCGTGCCCATGTGGGTATCTAATACCCATACACTTTTCAGGCAGTTATTGGATGGTTTCTCGTCATTATGCAAGCACCACCCCATTAGTTAACCATACAAAAGTGCGCTTATGCGATTTAAACTTTACTCCTAAGCATGTCATTCATTGTTATTTACATTCGCAGAATTGTGAACTGTACATACTTTGGTAGAAACGCTAGGCTTTCCATTCTAACGCTTTTGAAAACATAGAAGGAACATGAGCATTTTTTTCTTTTATATTCAAAAAAAGTTTTGTGGGCTTAGATTTTATTCATTTTCATCTGATACTTTTTCTGTCGATTAGTTATAAATAGCTTGTGGAGGAATGGGATATATACTAATAAAAGAATATAGCTAATTATCAGAGCTTGGATATGGATATAGAAGAAACTAGTCTTTATGCATGTTTCTGTGACCTTTACAAAGGCTCCACCTACCATCATGGGTATCTGTAGCCGATGCTTAACATACTCTACAACTATCATATTCTTGCAAGTGAACTATGCAATAACGATTACGGTTCTAAACGATCGTAGAAAAATGCTGCATGTTATCTTGCTCCCGTTAAGAAGCTTCCGTGCGTTCATATCTACGGTACAAAGCTAACACAAATTCGATTTACCTTCTTCAGACTACGGTTTTTATACAAAACGTTTATAGTTCTCAGACTGTATTCATATTAACAAAGCTAATGACTTACCCAATGGCCTATATAGTCGTGTGGGTTGATAAAAAACTAAGCATTTACTGCGCGCTCAGTCTCATATAAATACTTGCCAATAGATCCCATCTTGGACTATATTGGTACAGGGTCCCATATAACGTGCGTTTATAAAATGCTAAACTCGCTTTTCCTTCACGTAGAGTAGCCCTTGTGCTGTCATTGTTCGTAAAATCACAACCAAAACGTGGTTCAAATCAAACAATGTATTGTATGTGTAAGAATACTATAATCAGAATGTCACAGTGTCCCGATGAGTCATGCTTTATCGGGTAGATGTAGGCTAAGACGTAGATGTCGACAATATGTGGATATTTCTGATCGAACATTATGAAACAAAAATTCATATGCTGATCCCTGACCTCGTAGAAACATTGTTTCACACCTCTGTTGCAGATGATCTTTGAAAACTCCATTTCCAACAAAACTTGCAAAACTATTCAAATTTAGTATTTCAGTTCTGTTTGAAATCGTTATTATTTGTCGCATGCTTTTATTGAAGTTGTGTCTTTACAAGACATATAAAGTAAAGGGTCAGAATTAAACAACACACCACTTGGCATCTAAAGTTGAGGTAGTGTTAACCATTTTAACATTGATTACGTATCATGTTTTTCCAATGTTTCGATACAGCGGGTTTCCTTGCGTACATTTTGCTGCAATGCCTTCCAGATTAAAAATTGTTTGACTAAGAATGATGAATTTGAACCATTATTGTTAGTTTTACCTCTGATTATATTATTAATACCATTTTAAATTCTCGCTCAGTTTGATTAAAACATATAATATTGGATGCCGTGGATGTCCTCGACCTAGATACTGAATTTGATAACAAGCTCGTCATCGTCTAAGACTGATCCCAACTTTGAGCATATACGATTATGGACGTGACCGATATTATTTTTCCGGGAATTTCGGTCTGCCTCCTCTTTAAATGTCACCCAGTTTGCTTCAGTTTTCCTGAAACTGTTTCAATCGACAAGATAATTGTTTAGACTTTTAACCCTCCTAGAGAGTTGAGCCTTGAACAGCGGTTTGATTTATTGATATTCCATATGTGTGCGGGAATAACCCAATGTCTTGTCAAGTTCTGAGAGATGCGCTCTTAAATTTGCAGTCGAATATTTCCAAAACTTGCTTTCGGCATTACACATTAAGCATACATTACAAAGCTTTTTTTCGTAATGGATGAAGAAACAGATTAAGCAAATGTATAAGCACAGAGATGAAAAATACTTCGGCAATCAATCAACCATATTCATTTGACTCAAACATTGGTTGATTATATGAAGATAATTATATTTTAAAATGTATTCTAGTAGAAGAAACGCTATTTTTACCGTTTTAACGCGAACATAATACAAACAAAGTGCATATATAATTCAAACACACAATGTCCTAGACATTTATTCGTTCTATACGTTTCAAATAATTAGAAGTCAGGCCAGACCCCAGTTACCACGGCGTCTGAACTGGCTCCAAATTGTTTGTACACGGCTAACAGGGCTCAGTGTCTAAAGCTTTTGATGGTAAAACAGAGCGCTTCTCCCACTGTTGCAGATAAGAAGATTAATCTACTTTTCTGGAACTATGCCTTTTACTGGTCTATTTAATATTCTTATGCATATCTAAAGAGATGGGTTTATATTGGAAAGGCCTTCCGGAAATCTCCCACCATAAATTCTATAACCTTTAATCTCGAAGTGTGACATGGACCATGTAATGTTGAAGATTCTTTAAACAACTGCTAGCAGAAAATCGACCAACGTGTTGTTCAAGCCAAGATGCTTTTACTTTTGTTAACTGATATCTGCGTGAGCGGATATACCTTTATTAAAGTACCGTTATATTTTGACAATGATTTCATTCTTTGTTTGAATTTTCATAATTTTGAAATGTATCATTACATGGGAAGCAAATATAACCGTCAGGATTCCTTCTTACTAATGAAAAAATGCACCGCTATAGGCGACTCAAATCACCACTGCAATCAGTGCAGTGCCTGATAAGACGCCACCCTTTAATTCACTTTTTGTAACGAACTTTAGTCCGAATATCAGGGCTTCGGAAAAGTCAAACTGGTATTAGTTTCGTTCAAATATATGATCCAAAACCCGAAACCGGTCACAACCGACACTTTTAATTAGGGCGCCGAAAGAGGCTATACAAAATTCTATAGCTGACCGAAATACTTGCATTGGTATAATGAAAAAATCGAGTGAACAAAACGACCCTACTAAACACATGCGGAGTTTTGTGCTTTATTCATGATTATCTGTAACTATGGTCATATGAGATTATTGGTGCTAAAATAACATTTCAACAAACAACAGAGTTAGCGACAGGATTACTGTGAACAGAAATCTAACCGTAAGCGCATTGTTATGTTCATACATTTTTTTCGACGAATGTTAGAAACTATAGGAGCAGTGATTTACGATACTGACTTGCAACACAAGATACTGGTTATTTGCAATCCCCGGAGAGAAGAGAAATATTATATTTATTCAGTAAACCCATTTTAACCCTAACAAGTTGTCATTCGCTAAAATTTTCGACCGCGTCACTTGTCAACGTAGCCCGATTGGCTTCAATTTGGTGAAATCATTGCCTGAATGTCAATCGAGTAACACAGCGTCTGATCCAGAACGTAGTTATTTGAATACTCAATTATGGTCGCAATCAGCAGAATAATTTTTACGTTCACTTTAAATAATCTTGCAGAATTGAACCCGGTATGTGTTTGTGATGCACGTTCGATTCGGTGTTGTTTATGAACCAAGAGGATTCATATATTGGAAACCACCGCAAGAGTCAACCATTTCAGTGCATGCAAAGATATAGGCCATATCTAAGAATAACATATCGTACATGTTCCACCCCTGGTCACCCAGCCAGTCTGCTATTTCAAAAAAATATACATATAGCATTTTTTAATAATAATATTTAAACTACAATAAAGTCTTATCTTATCAGTTTGTTTCCCTTCAGACGCGTTGTAATGTCTAATCAATAATGTGTCCACCCCTTGTTTTACTTAATGATACATTAAAGTGTATATCTTTGTTTTAGAAATATAATTGAGGACATCACTTTTAACATCATGACATCATAAGTAGATCTGACATGTGTCTATTATGTTAATGTAGAACACTCAATCTTTTAAAAGAAGCTATTTAAAACCAACATTGCACATCGCTACCATAATTTAATCAACAGTTTTGTCGTCGACGAATCAACACGCGATATATCACTCAAGAAAGAACTCATGTGCTGATTCTATATGAGCTTAAAATTCAATAGGGCGCACACAGAAATCACATTGGTCATCCAAAAACCTCCATTTGTAATCCCGATGGCATGCGTAAATATAACTGAATTCAGGGCACCAGATAATGTGCGTATCCAAAATGCTTACATCTTTATATCTCGACCAAACTCTATATTGTGACCATTCATTAGAATAGTATTTCAAGACAATTCTAATGTATGGTCACAAGAGATTAATGTTTGCAAGGAAAGTAGAAAAATAGATAATGCAAGACATGTCAAATACATCCTACAAGATCCATATCTAAAAGCTAACTTACCCTGTGGGAGCACATTAATGATTAAGCTGAATTGTCGTAAGAATGTAATGTAAATTCAAAACTTTGCTGAATTGTGTTTGATTAACGCGAGCATATCTGGAGCCATGGAACTTAATTTTCTATTCTGGTCACAGATTCTCTGGTCAAATATAAAACTGATAAGAATGCAGACTCGCAGAAGAATACATTGTTCTGTTATTTCTTCATAGATATTCCCGTTGCCCATATATCTGTCAGCGATCGCAAACATTTGGCAAACAGGATGTCAATATTGTTCTTTCTATTTAACGCAAACAAACTGATTCCGTGATAGATTACGTGTGAGACGGTTTAATAGAAACGCGCAATAAACAACCATAAGCACTGTATAACGAACGCCTCTACTACACCATTATGTAGAATAGTAAAAGGTTTAGCCATTGCAGTGTGCGTTTTTCAAATACTAAAATCCTTATTTCTTTACCAAACCCTTAGGAGTGACCACTCGTTAGAATTGTCTTTTCAAGACGACTTTTTTTGGAGGTCACTCCACAGGGTTTGATAAGTAATATAAAACATGATAAAAATCTATCGTTTCTGCATGCTTATCTGGAGTGCAGCATAGAACAAGTATATATGCAATCACTGGAGCTGATGTTGGGAATAAAAGACCCACATATGTTATATAATTATCAAATGCCGTTTTTCTAATTGCTTAAATAGATGCTAAGTGGTATATATGATCACACACGTTTTCATCATATAGTTTTATCTTTATATGTTTAAATCAAAGTCGTAGAAGTAGTTTTCGTGATTGTTGATGTTATACTAGCAGCAAAACACACAAGTTTAATTATGAAACAGACGACCATGTGAGCATGAGACTGTCTTGGTGTAGGAAAGGGGTTAAACTTTTCAATGTAAATAACGAGTTCATGCATCGTTTGCAAATAGTGTATATCCATATTAGATTGCTTCTAGAGGAGCCCTCTTATAAGGGGTCTATACTTTTTGTCATATCTAAACATAAGGGAAGAACATATACCCAATTCGTCAAATTAAATAAACTATACATATTGCGAAATTCGAACGGCTCATTTGAATATTTGTTTGAAAGGGATAAAATGTTGTAATTATACATTTCTAGGTAAGTCTTTGCTTTATCCATTTCGAATTTAACCGTTTTTGCGACAATATCCTTCATCGTAATGTGTGTATTCTTTTTTGCTTCCTGATATTCCACCAACATTTTCTCAACATATCTCATATCTAGTTAAGATTAGTATGTTACCAATGTCGAAAAGGCTTATGAGGAGTTGTCTTCAGGTTCTCAACATGTACACGTTCAAGCTGATGTAATGGCGGTGATAACGTTGTTGTAACAACGTAAGTGCGGGTGGCTGTGTGTTTTGTATGCGGCGATTGCAACTAGAACTTTTTATTTTCTTTTAGAAGAAAACCGACGATATGCCCAGAGCTCACCAGTTATAGCACACTATTAAAACCATATATTGAACCATAAGGAAGTGGTCCTATACATACAAAATGTTGTTTGTCCCAAACAAACAAATGGATTAAGTAACATCAAGATATGAATGAAAAGATGTGATTAATAAGACGATCCGTGTAATAAATATACATTATGGCCAGCGTCACGCGAAAAAAAAGAGGCACTTGGAGATTTGCAGATATTGTGGACACAGACCAGCCTCCGCATTTGATCTTGGTCTACAACGTTTGCAATGTCTGAGTGTTTCTGTTCACCCGAGAAGGTCAATGTGTTAACTTTTATAGCAAGGCGTGCTTTGACTAATGGCTAGACGTACAATTAAAGCTTACAATGCATGGAATCAACGTATCCGGAGCTCGATCTAGTATATCGTTATGAGTGTTTAGACCTTCAGTCAAGCCTGTCTTAACCGGCTATCAAATAAGATACCATAGTGACTACAAATGACAGGTCATTTAACCATTTCCTTCACACAAGCGCATTTTAGAGCTTTTGCAACTAATGGCTATTGAAAACATTTTAGAAAAAAAGCATTTGCTCGTAACGAGTAAATTTTGCCTATCCTGCAATGATTTCAATACGATTCAAAAATCAGATGTTCTTGTTTGCGTAGATCTTCAGTTTTCATAAGACTTTCACCTTTTGGATACGTCTAACAATAGCTTGTGGAGAAAAAAGTTTATCAAAATGAACGTATGACAGAAAGCTTTTTCACAAGCTTTCTGCATTACCACCGTTCTGCATCATCTGACCATTTGCCTTCGATACAACAATTGCCTCGCTTTGTAGTGACCGCTTTATACAGGTTTTATTGTATACGATCGATGATACGGTACGTGCTTTATCAAGTACATGTATCGTTGTTACGCAAATATGTATGGCTAAAACAAGCTCAGAGTGCCTAGGCATCCATTCCCTGGTATGTGTTAACGTCGTGTGTCTTTAACCCTATAACCACAATAGGCGACTTAAAACTAGAAAGTAAGGTCTTGCAGGACACACAAATTAAATAGTATTATCAGACTTATCAATAGCTACTAAATTTGATGGTTAAGGTATACCAATTTCGCATGTAGATATTGCCTTGAGTCGACATTGCCAAATATATATGACTTTAACTAACTCAGAGTACTAAGGTGTCAATTCCCTGGTACTTGTTAAAGTCAATAGCCTTTAACATTTACCGCCATGGTCTACTTAAAAGTAGATAGAAAGGTCTTGCAGGACACACCACATACAACACAAAACAGCCATCCAATCAGCACAGTCACACACGCATACACACATCC
>JAULCE010192857.1:0-11493 GCA_032359355.1 Macoma nasuta | reverse complement strand
AAACGTTGTGCCCCCTTGAGAGCCATGTTGTTAGTGATATTTGGACAACTAAACAAAATAGACAATTGGGTATTAACCGATCGGAAACCCCTTTTCAGCTCAAAGCTATACTGACCTTGACCTTTGACAGACTGACCTCAAAATCAATCGGGTTCGTAGTCTAGTCATAACCAACCAGCATACAAATATTGAGGTGCCAAGACCCAAGCGTTCTCAAGTTATTGATTGGAAACCATTTTTAAGATGAAGGTCACACTGACTTTGACCTTTGACCGACTGACTTAAATATCAACAGGGTTCATATGCAAGTCATGACCAATTTGCCTACCAAGATTGAGGTTCCTGGACTTAAACAGTCTCAAGTTATTGATCAGAAACCGTTTTTCAGCTAAAGGTCACACTGACCTTGACCTTTGACCGACTAACCTCAAAATCAAAAGGTTTCATTTGCTAGTAATGACCAACCATCCTACTAAGTTTGAAGTCCATTGGTCTAAATGTCCTAAAATTATTGATTGGAAAACATTTGGTCTACTTACATTTTGCAAAGCAATATAGCCTCACTTCTTTCAGAAGAGGGACATAAAAAGAAGGATAAGGGCGTAGATCGGAACTGCAATATACACGTGTAAGTGTGTTATTGCGTTATTGAGTCAACAGTGTAGATATACATCATTGTCCTATATTGTGGTACATACATTGTTTATTAACCCTTAGCCTTCTGTTCGCGACTACTATGATAATTCAAACAGTTTGGATCCAGATCAGACACCGAGTTATTCGGCGTCTGATCTTGATCCAAGCTGTTTGACACTCAGAAAATAGGTTCACCAAATTTCAAGAAAATCGGATGATACTTAACAATGAAGCAGACGACATTTTCAGCAGACGACATTTTTCGCAGCAGGCGAAGAGTTAAGACAGAAGAGAATGAGCTGTTTGAATTAGTGCGTAGTAAACAGTGAAGACATTGATCGTTTATCGGCGATTATATGCTTCACAAACGTGCCTTTTAGCGGCTCTTCAACTGATGACCATTAAAACATAATAGAAAATGGAGCATCCGGTTTACATGCTCATTCTATTCATCAGAGCCTTTTCCTTTCGAATATGTTCTGCAATGGTTTCAATACAATTCAAAAAGAGATGTTTTAGTTTTACTTTTTTTTCATGCGAAATGTCTTATAATTTGACTTGACAGCACACGTGGTTTAGCTTACCCGCAATACTTCATAAAAGGAGCAAGTGAATAACATTTATTCTTGACAGCTTAGTAGAGTTTTAGATAGTATTTACATGTTTTTCATATTCTGTTGAACCCCTGTCTGTCTCACATACACGTAGTCCCCAGCTACAAGTTCTATACAATTATGTTATTGTGCAGTCAAACTTATATTAAAACTATCATTAAAACGGCTACGTATTGATTGTCCTTTGTGTAAATTGTCGGAGAATGAATGCATAACGGAAGAACATTAAATGCAGAAAGCTCCTTTATAAACTTTCTGCAATATTTTCGTTCTGCATTAATCGCTCACCAGTTTGGAGGTAGTCTACCTGTCTATTACTTGAGTTAACGCTTTAAACGGACTCGCCTGTTTCCGCTTTTCAGATGTACACATTACATGGCTTCATGCCTGTCAGGCTTTGATGGTCATTGGCGCTGCCTTGAACGCTTGTGCCTGTGGCACCGCCATATACGCTACGAGGAAACAGATGTCGCAGCGGATCACACAAGTGACCGCTGCCATTGGCGGTAGGTACGAGAGGTGTCTAGAAGTTCATTGACTTGTGTTATTTACATTTGAGAAACCTTCAAAAAACAAAAAAGCAAAAATGAGTTTCGGAGTTTTTAGTATTAATTGTCTGAGATTGTGTGCAGCCATCTTGCCATATAGATCTCTATATTTATTCGATGACGATTTGCTCAAAGTCACACACATTCATAATAGGTTATAGCGACATAACAATCTGTTTCAGAGAGCAATTAGAAATATTTTTAAGCGATATATGGGCTGACGCCCTGTGTAATCCCTTCACAATTGACCCCGAACCATAGTGTCATATGAAAACAGCTTAAATCTGAATCAGACGCCGAGTAACTCGGGGTCTCATCCGGATCCGAGCTATTTGACACTCAGCAAATTGTTTTTCCCAAACATTTAGTGAATCTGTGAAGATTAAAAATGAAGCAAATGAAATATTGCACATGCACATATTTGCCGCGGCTGTGAAGTGATAAATAGTTGTAATTTAAATTAAAAATATGGTTGTGCCCTCAATAGGATTTTATTGTATGTATTGTCTTAAGATTTACATTTTTCTGCTGCACTTATGTAGAGTATACACACACACACGTGTATTCATTGTTGCACAAAGTTAAATTCGGCAGGCGTACAGTTGTGTCCGACATACGTTGTACATCTTCATACTGACGTGAGAGCAACCACGACACTCTTATACACGCATGTGTTCAAATATGTTGCGTCGTACGTTAACTGGGGGCATACTGATTTTCATTCAGATATACTATTGTACATTATACAGATAAAACTGTTTTGAGCGGTCACTCAAATAACGAGGCATTTGTGGGTTTTAACGGGTTTTCGTTTAATGCAGAACGAAAGAAATGCACAGATTCTCAAGAGAGCTTTCTGCATCACATTTATTCTACAATATGCGACCACCTGTCATTTAACTCTTTCACCGCCAAAGTCGCCTAAATGCGCCATTGAAAATAGAGCAGTCCCAGATCTGACGCCGCCTTACAAGGCGGCGTCTGATCTGGGACTTCACTATTTTGCAACAAATTTTAGTCCCGTATTAACAGTTTCGGAATATACAACAAATATTTAATCGTCTCTGTGATACATTCCGCTAAAATATTTTATTTGAAAATAGTCTCAACCGACAATTTTAAATCTGGCGCCGAAAGAGTTAAGTAGTTGAACAAAATCAATAACGTAGATTGGTGAAAACACTTATTTGTCTTTAGTCTCCTCATTCCTTGGGCTAAATGAAATAGCAAACATAAAAGTAAAATATCAGACACCGCCTTGTCAATTGCGATAAATCGTGCGTATGAATAGTACTAAATAATGGTATACCTCTGTCTATTCATGGATTTTACTAAACTATATATATTCTTTATACCAAATTGAAAACAAATTGAAACACTTTATAGCATACTACAATGCCGTTTCACCCCTGTAGCAGAAAAGAAAATATCAATAAACAGTTGCTCGTAACCAGCTGATTTTTTGCACTTACCTCAATATTTCAAACCCATTCAAACTTTACATTGTACCAATATAAATCCACGTACATTTTTCTGTTTTGTGAAAAAGTTATATTAGTGTGTGCCATTAAAGTACAATTACATGTGTGCACATAATAACCTGTTAGCAATTAGCAATTAAGATGTTTTGTAAGCAATGGCACGTATTGAACAAGCTAACCAGGCAGTCAGCTTAACACTAATTAGGTGTTGTATAAATTCAGTAAAATATGATTTATTATAATAAAACCTTAAAACATCGCATTTTCTGATTGCAGAAATATGTTGAATTATTGCGAATAGCAAATGATTAATTGTCGGAACGATAAATGTCCTATATTTTTTAAAGTATTATCTATCTTTAGTTCAAATCGTGCATTTTTGCACTGGTGCTAATTAGTGGATTCGTATTCAATATAGTATTTATTTGATGTGAGAAAACAGTTAATTGCTTAACAAGGTTTTACGAGCGTTCTTAAAATATAGCTTACGCAATAAATTTTAAATATATGGCCTCTTAAATGCGAGTTTATTTAAACAATTTAAGGTGGCCAACGAAGCACATGGAGAGAAAGTATTGCATTCATGTGTCATAACGTCTTAGGGCTAGTTACTCTGAGAGAGAAAGGTGAGGTGTTTGTATTTCGTTTTGAAACCACAATGTGCTATCAATGAAAATAAAGTAAAAGGAAAAGAAAACAATATATTTTATTCAACAAATAAAACATATGTTATCATGTCCAAAAGCAAATACACATAACGGTTATATTCACAATTTGACGATAAAAGTCTCGCATAACAGTTGTGCATGTACTTGACAACAGACAACTCACTCGCTTTAAATATTACGGTGTTTTGTTTGATCGAACTGTATGTTGTGCGAATCTGGTACATTATGTAACGTAAGCAAATAGGACGTAACAACTTTACGGAATAAATATAGGTTAATTATTCCCCGTAACATAGATATCTTAATCACAAAGCCTTTTATATAAGGTTGTACTAAAATCATCATATAGCAGCAAAACACACATGGTCGGAATTACACGAAAATCCGGTGAAGACAGCACAGAACAATGGTTGTTTGGACAGTTCAACGATAGACTGGAACATAATGAACTGGGATGTAGTCCGACTATTTCTCCGGATTTTCCCGGAAATTTCCGGATTTTTCCGGGTTTCAAATGTATTCTCTATAACCACGGCGTCTCATTGGGACACACGCTGTTTGCAAATGTCATCATAGTTTCTTCCGTAGCACGCATAAATGTTGATATCTGCCAAAACCCCTGGATTTTTCATGGTCCAGTTGTGGTCACCCTGGGGCTATGGTCATTTTTCTATATACAACAAAATATTGCTTGGAACCTTTTGATAATATGGTGATTAGTTTTATTATATTTACTTCTCTGTACTATTTTTGTATTAATACAAACGTGATTTGATAGGCCTTCTACAATGTACAATGGCAGGTCAATAAAGCCAGCAAATTCAAATTTAACCGTATTTAAAACGTGTCTTCATTCATTTCAAAATATTAGTCCAATAGACCAAATATATTTACCGCATTTTATTTTCAATTCAATTGAACCACTTTAAGGTACTGTAACAACACGGCAAGTACTTGAATAACGAATTGTTCATGTAAACCGACATCGATGCTTTGCCACAAATACGTGAATTCCGAGGTCTCTATGGACGTTTTTTGAGCAAAGCTAGAAGCGGATAATTCGCTGATTAACTCAGCATGTTAAACCAAAGTTCACCGTATATATTTATAAATCGCATTGACGGGATATGTACGCGCAATTATCATATGTTTTCAATGTATAATTGGCAACTGTCTAATCTGTAACACATTTTATCACACTGAACAGAGTAGAGTGTGTTGACATTTTATACATATGCAATAAAAAAAATATATGCAGTTGTGTTTCTGTTTACTTAGTTGTATTCTTAGTGAGAATTATCGGCGGTGATTTTTATATTTTACGTTTAATTGATTTACTTTGATTTCTTGATTTGGTTCAAAGTGTGTATGCTTTAGTGAATGCAAACTTCGAATGTGCCGAAATGTAGTGACACGACGAAACTCAATCTCAAACGTTTAAATGAAATTGTAAGTTCAGTCAGACAGAAACAATTGAATAAGTCTCTGACCCGTGTAACAGCGGGAACGTATCACACGCACGACTTATGATGTATAGCTTGTATTGATTTAACTTTCAAATGAGTGTATTTAACCCCTTCACTGCCGCGCAATACTTCGTCTGATTCATTTTTAAACTTCACATATTTACTATTTTTTGGCAAAACAAATGGCTGAGTGTCAAACAGCTTGGATCTGGATGAGACGCCGAGTTCCTCGGCGTCTCATACGGATCCAAGCTGTTTGCATATGGCACTGTGGTAATGTGATACGCAGTGAAAGAGTTAAAGAATGTGTTGATGTAAGTTTTTTGTAATTTGGCGACAGGAGACTGAATTAATCGTGAACTTGTTATTCCGTAACATCGAATGCTGAGTTGATATCGAAATCAAATATGCAAGTATGTAGCCACTCTGAATTTCCTGTATCCATGCGAAGTGTTGATATTTGGTTACACATTTATATGAATATGAGTTACGTTAATAACAAGGAGTATCTAAGATGCAATTGAACTTAAAACATGCATCCCATTTATATTGTAACAATTTCCTTTGTTTTGACAACCCATTGTGTTAAATGATGCAGTGTCGCTGATTAACTTAAATTTAATAAATTTCAAACTCCCTTTGTCGACTTTGATTACTTTATTTAAAGATTCAATTATTTAATTCGAACTTCTGATGAATGTAATCTCTACTGATGACAAAGTCCACAGAGCGTCGACTGGTATCCACATACATATCAATATGTAATATTGCTTTGACGTAGCCGAATTTCAGATTTTTAAAACTTATCGAATCATGATACACATCAAGTTGTCATTTATTTTAGATCCCCGATATCGCTATAGACAGGAAATCGTTATATCGTTGGTGTTCTTTAAAAAACATTAATCTGTGGTCAATAAAACAATTAAATGCCAATTAGACAATGAACACTTATGTGATTTTAGAAGAAATCTTCGGCATTCTTCTTAAACCACGTATATGCCATTTTCGAAAGATGGCACATACACGATTTTAGAAGAATACCGACGATATGTATTATACTCGAAAAATCTAAGTACTACTGTCATTCTGCATGTGGCAGCAGACCACCTATACGTCATGTTTGTCGTTTCAAACTGGATTACCTTGTCTTGTTAAAGAAAAAAACATTTCTCCTATTAATTACGAGGAGGACAATAATATGTTTGCTTAAGCATTGTAAAGCGGCGGTACCAAGCACCAGATGGCAAGTGTATCAATAAGTGTGTCAGTATTGTGGGAAACTAACAGTTGGACAGGTTCTTTTCTTGCTGGGCTAGCGAAGATAAATGACAATTAATTAGTTACCTTTTGCGATCAACACACATTGCGTTCACTCGTTTGGCGCCATTGCAAATAGAACAGTCCTAAATCACCCAGACTCCTTTTAAAATGCAGCGTCTAATTAGGACCTTAACGTTTCGCAACAGAATTCAGAACTATAACAAGGTTCTTGGAAAGCCTAAAGTATATTTGTTTATCTTTGTTTTTTGTTATGCTAAGATACACGTATTCGATCTTTAAATAACAAAACCCGGCAAAATCGATGATTGTACAGAAAAGATAAAACGTAAACCTAGTTCGCGTTTGCACGAAACATTCCCTGCTTATATTTTGTTTAAGTTTTAAATGTTCAGCCTCTAATATAAGACATAAAATTTCACCATTGCTCTGAAAACTTGTATGCCAGTGGAACTTGCAGAAAAAATGTCGGTACATAGATGGTCAGATCACCGATGTGGTAGTTGGTTTTGATCTGCATGTACTCTAGCGCATAATTGCAACATCTTACGGACATCATAAATTGACACTGTTTATATTTCTATCGAGCATAACTATTAGCCTGACAAGTAGGTAGATGTATTTGGTTAACTTTTTCTATGCCAAATTAAAAAATGTCTTCTGCGACAGGCCTCAGATCAAATATATTCTACAAAAATAACAACAAATATCAATATAGGAGTATATTTACACCTTACAATGCCTCTATGATTATACTAACTTATATCTTAAAAAGTGAAGTCCGTGATCAGACGCAATCTTGGAAGATTCAAAGGTAAAGAAGTCGGTACATTAGCACATTACAGTAGATTTCCGAATTGAAAAGAATGAGATCTGTTACATTACTACATTAATAATAGCATGGCTTTCGGTGTAAAGTGTTCACCGACTGCAACAGTTTTATTTAACCCTTACCCCGCTGAAAAAAGTTTCTTCTGCTTTGACGTTTGTCTGCATATTTACTTCAAATATGGTGATACGTTTTTGCCTGCGAGTCAAACAGTTTGGATCCTGATAAGACGCCGAGTACATCGGCGTCTTTTCTTGATTCAAGCTGTTTGTAAAAATGAAAGTCGCGAAAAGCATGCGAATAGTTATGTCATAACTAAGTCTTAAGACAAGATCTGCGGTTAAAACTTCGCTTTATAATCAATTTTAAAAGGTCGTGAGGCTGTGTAAAACCCAATAAGGATTGGTGACACGTCATGGGTGTTCTTCTAAAAGCACACAAGCCCCATTTCGGCAAAATAGCACGTATGTGGTTTTAGGAGAACATCAACGATGTTCCGTAAACCTCGACAACAAGATGAAGAAACGCTAATTATTTTAATCTTAATAAATTACGTCCGGTGGCAGTTCAAAATGAAATAAATTGCGTAAAATATTCATAGTTTCTCTCGTTAATAGCTCATTAAGTGCTAACAATATTGATTAAGAACAATTACTACTCCAAATTAGAATAATTGGTTCGCAGATATTGTCAGAGAGCAATACTGAATATTAGAACATGGTGTCATACAACTAACTGCAGAGCAATCGCGGCACAATACTGTAAGGAACATAACTAAAATACAATGGAACCGGAATCGAACAGAACTCGAATCGGAGGCGGTTCGTTTAGGTATGAGCGTTTTCGAGGTAATTGTGTACAGACTGGTTCAAAACTATCAAAATTTGCATGAAGCGCTGCATAAAGCGCACCATGTGGTTTGTGAAGATTTTCAAACGGTTTATAAGCATTATTTAAACGAAACCGATCCGATTAAAATTGGAGCGAAACCGGTAAAATCCGTCAATTGTATTAGTTTCAGGCCCGTCTTTCACTAAGCGACACGAGTCGAGATCGTGCTCAAACTCAAAATGTCAACATTGGAATTCTGATTCAATTTTATTGCCACTGCACTAAACGTTTGTCTGCCTGTGAAACATTCCATGTTTCACGGGAAGATACAATTATAGTGCAGTAGCAATAAACTTGAAGTCAATACATGAGATTGAATTTTTTAGTTTAAACACGATCTCGACTATGTTGACGATCTCTGCTTTTGGCAGAAACTGTGTAACAAAACATGTACATGTTATAACTACATGCAATAACAAAATATACGCAGTTGTTGACATCTGAGGGGCCAATGCATCATGAATTCATAGGTTTTGAGATGAATGATTTGCTCTCTCTTTTGCTGCGCTGTAGCAAACAGCCTTAAATGAAAGCTTTTAATGACCTTTTGTATTTTCTGCAGCGAACAGAATGAATTAAGATTCCATTAAAAGAGATCCGCAATTTAATATTTGTTATTCAGAAGAGTTAATGTAGTGTTGCGTTGCACGAGTCTTTGTCACGCGTTCTATAATTACAATGGTGCAGTATTACGTGGATCGGTACTGCAGTTACTCTACGGACAACATAACATGAACACAAGAGTGTGTAATTGTGTATGCATCCTGATCAGACTGTCCCTGATCAGTCTACACAATAACTTAAGCACAATCTTGTATGGAAACATAGCAGTCTTTTCTTTCATGATAACAGAAATGTCACGAGGTGTAAGTCATACTAATATAGATATTACCAAATGTTGAGGTTTAAACATTGATGTTTGGTTTGTGTCACAGTTAATGTCATTCGGTCAGCACATGTTTACTTCAATACATATACTGTGGAACCTAATTACAACTGAGTTCAAGTGATCTGATTGCTCTTCTTCTGTGTCAGTTAATATATCTATCAATCTGTTTATAAGGTACATGCGTTATCTAAATCCAGACAAGCTTGTTCAAGTCGCTATACCGTAGTGTTCTATAGAACTAGCTCATTTACTCAGAAGTGGAGTTAAGAAGTAAAACCCGAAACGTATGTGTCATTGAAAATGACAACTATGCCTGCTAACTAATGCATATTCTAATCCACACAAAGTTTTCAAAAGGAATCGTCTAGGAGATTAAGTCAATATTTGAACATCAGCTCGCCGAATGAATGCAAAAATATGTCATGCCTTATTGATATATCAAGCTAGTTAGATCAGGTAATTTCGCTATTGGCGACCATACTGGATTATGGAACGAGCTTTGGACAAAATCAGATGACAATACTTGCTACTGATGAAGAAATATCTGTTTTACAATTATGCAGAAGGTTTCTTCAGTGATTTTGTAAAATGGAAGCTGCTTATAACATGAGACAGACGGCAGCTTAAGCAGATGAAATATTGGTCTTGGATTATTGGCTTATAACTCCAGTCATCAATGTTAATGTCTGGGCACGAGTTATAGCGGCTCTGTGTTATTTTATCGATACCAAAGCAAATATTCAATTACTTTTACCATTGCTATGGTTTATAATGACACGACGTCTTTGCCGTTTAAATTTCTAGCCCTGATAAATTATTTGAACATACTTTTCTACAACAACGAAAGAACAGAAATAAAATTAAAACGTTATGTTAGCAAATATTGATATACAAATATGCATTTGTGTATCATGACATAAAGAAATATAGTTTTTTCATTAGCTGTAATACTAATTCACGGTTTGCTGTAGAAATATTCAGCGTAGACCAAGATTAGGTAACTCCCACAGTAGCTGTCTGATCTTTGTCTGTACTATTTGCCTATTATATATGTTAGTTTCGAATTTGACCCGTCTATCATGTTAAAGAATTGCTTAACCTTTTCACCGCCAAATTTAAATGTGTCGGTTAGAGTTGTTTTGGATAAAATATTTTAACGAAATAAATAGCAACAATAATTAATTAAACTTTTGCTTTTCCGAAAACTTATTTTTTGGACTAAAACATGTTGCCAAAAGTGAAGTCCTAGATCACACACCGCCTTCTAAGGCGGCGCGGCGTCTGGTCTGGGACTTCAGTTTGTTGCAATGTCGACATGAGTCGCATATGACGGTAAAAGGCTCAGATCGTTGTAGGTCATCGGCATTTCCCGTATCAGCATACATCATATGTTTAAGGCTAAACAAACATAAATAAATACATTGAAACTGACTCTTTAATATACATTGCATGAGAATGAGAGTACGAGCAAGAAATACGTTGTTTGAAAACCATTACAGGATCGGTCGCATATTGTTCTCTGAAAATCCGCCAACGCGATTGCAGATAATCTGTCACTAACACAGTGTGTTTGAAGTCACCCTCATTAAATATAGAACCTTAAAAGTGGAAGATATATTATGTTTAAACTGGCTTAATTACCTCTGTAATTGCAAGGCACTGTAATAACATTCTTCATACTATTCTTGATAATCTCGTAAAGTTATTGATCATGCCAATTACGATTCGACCTGACAAAGGATTTCTAATTTTCTCTGAGCATGTGGGTAAATATTTAACTAACATCTTGCGAAGGTTCTTCAATTATGTTCCAAGCATTTGAAAAACTGATCCCCGGGGGAACATTGAGATTGTTTGCAGTAGATAGTCTGAACAGAAAACATATAGATGAATAAACAGTCGAAACTCAGTATTTCTAAATATGATATATACTAGTTTGATTAAAATTCGAATTTCGGGTAATTTGAAATATCAAAAATACTCTTCCTATTTATAAACATAAGCACAAAGTACACATCAATGTTTTTGGTTCAGAATTTAGTTTCTATAAATATACGAAATCGACCTTACCGAGTTTTAGATAGAGAGGTTTGACTGTTCATCCAATCTTCATATCGATGGCTTGGTGCAAAACTATTGGAACTCCTTCACATTTGTGAAGGAGTTACAATAGTGTTGCCTGAAGCCGTC
>JAULCE010192746.1:0-11497 GCA_032359355.1 Macoma nasuta | reverse complement strand
TGACTTAAAAATAACAGACTGGGTAACCAGCAAAGAGTGTTATCTCCAATCGGATTTCCAAAGAGGCGCTTACAAAGGGTTAACCCCCTTACACCGCTGCGAAAATATCGTCTGCTTCAATTTAAACATCGTCCGATTCACTTAAATGTTCGTAAAAATGTTTTCCAAATGTAAAACAGCTTGAATCCGGATCAGATGCCGAGTTACTCGGCGTCTGATCTGGATCTATGCTGTTTGAAACAAATGACTCCGGTCGCGAATAGCGGATTAAAGGTTAACACTCTTTAGCGCAGTAGAGGACATAATGTTGTCTCTCTGATGTAGAGGCAAATAGTGTAGACCTCGATCAGGCGCCGAGTCGGAGATGGTTTTAAGAATGGATTTCATATATCGGTACTAATTTACGTTTCGAGCTATCCTCATATTAACATCGCAATCTGCCGCCATGTTCTCCGATAGGACAATCTGCGTGTTATATATGTTTTATTATTCTCAATATAGCGACTCACAAAAAACCTGATATCGGTCTATTGACCTACATACATGTACAAGATCTATCCAATTTTTGTTTCGTATTGAACGCCAAAGCACCCGTGGTATGTCCATTTTCATTATTACAAACCTCGGCCTGTGCCATTTACGAATTCTATTGTACAAGATTGATTTTTTTCTCCTGTTAGCCCACATAATTCAACCCTTTCATGTGGCTCAAACACTGTCGCCCAGTCGTCTGTTACATTGTAAATAGTTCGATTCCTTTTCACAAAATATTAATTTGATAGATGAAAAACAGCTTTGATCCGAACCAGACGCCAAGTAGCTCGGCGTTTGATTTGGACAAATCCTGCTTGCGATTTGTTGTTCGGTTGCTCTCAGCTGCGTTAAACTCTTTCGTAGACAACGTCACCGAAAGACAAAACAGCGCAGTGCCAAATCAGCCGCCGCTCTTTGCAGACGGTGGCTGACCAGCAACAGCACTAGCTGTTTTAATGAGTGCGATTCAATTGAGCGAATCAACTTTATGACTAGTTCTTATAAGGGGCCTTACAACATTGTAAACAGTGTAAACCAAGATTCGACACCGCGTTTGAAACTCGTTGTCGGATCTACACTATTTGCTTAAGTAAACTGCATTCAACGGACACTGCTCCGAAAACGCAGCAGCTGATCTGGGTCTTCACAGTTTACTTTAATAAGGCGTTTTTTCCAGTCGGCGGACCAAAATCTTATTGTCATTCTTATTGTCATATTATTAAATCTAAAATGTGTTGCAGATGACAATTTCTAAATTTGGCCCCCCAAAAAGAAGTTCACTGGGAAATTGGGAAACAGTTCTGCAGGTGGTTTTTCTCACCTTTCAAATGCTAATGGGGCATACAAATGTATACATGCAGACGAGAAAGATGACACGCACTTCGCTCATTAGAGAACCCGCTTATGAAAGGTTAGCCCCTACCCCGTTTCGAAAATATCGTCTGCTCAAACTCTCGTCTGCTGCATTTTTATACTCAGAAGTCGATGAATTTTGTGACCTTTGTGAACGAGTGTCAAACAGCTTGGGTCCAGGTCATACGCCGAGTTAATCGGCATCTGGTCTAGGTCCGAGCTGTCCGTACAAAAATAAGCATTACTATAGTCGCGAATAGTCGGATAATGGTTAATTAAGAT
This sequence comes from Macoma nasuta, assembly GCA_032359355.1. Lineage (NCBI taxonomy): Eukaryota > Metazoa > Mollusca > Bivalvia > Cardiida > Tellinidae > Macoma > Macoma nasuta. The sequence continues at coordinate 9,829 of JAULCE010192746.1, read as the reverse complement.
TGTCTTCGGTTTTCGTTCGCCACAGAGTGAAGTATTTGAAAGAAAATACATACAGTATTAATTCTGAAGGACATTAAAATGAAACATAAGTTGCTGCACGGGAATCTATCCAGACTTCACTGCAAATATGGTCTTTACAGGGGCTACTCTGTTTTGCACCCATCAGAGTAAACGGTAGATTTCAGCGACCATTTTAAACGGATACGATTCTTATCAAAAACATGTTTCAATCTAAGTCTACACTATTTGCTCTAGCTACGTTTTAGTTGTCATACAGCGGTTCCAAGCTCGTTTGGAAAGTGTTGTCATTAAGTATTTCACCGAAAACTAGTACGGAAACGACAGATACTGTACTGCAAACAGTGTGGAAACATACCAGCCGATATGTCGCCGCCCACAGACCGACCACAGTCTACACTGTTGGCAACGCAGCGATAAATAAGCTGATGGGTGGCAAACAATATAGAACAGGATCAGATTTGTGATAGTGGTCATCCTCTACACTATTTTAGAGATGTACAGTTTAACCCATCTATTGAGGCCACTTAATAAAGAAACATGGAGCTTACTAAAGACAGGCGGTAGCTTTATGTAGATCAAAAGTAATGCAGAAAGCTTCTATGGGAGTTGTCTGCGTTACTTTCGACCTGCATTAAGCTACTGCCTCTAAGGCTGTCCATATGGGCTAGTTTCAGTGGTAGCATTAGAGGAGTTTACTCCACTTTATCTGGTACATAGGTTGTAAACGAAAAGAAAAACATATTTCATATGACAATGGTTAACTATTTCTAAACTGTTTGCCTTTGCAATATTCTAATGGCTGCAGATTTATTTGTTTCATGGGAAAAAAAGAAATCACAGATATTTAAACAAAATGGTAACGTAACCCCTCGCTGGACTATAGATCATTGTGTAAATGATACATTTTTGACAATATTTCAATATTTCAACAAAAATCCTCATGGTATAACCAGTCGTTAGAGTCGTCTTAAAAGACTATTCTAACGACTGGTCGCATCGAAGAGTTTAGTGACGAAATCAGGATTTTAGCAGTTTTACATAGGCACGTTACCTGCTGTCTGCCCTTGATTGGGGTTACCCTCCAAAAATGCACTATTGACGGATTAACCACAGATTAACACACTATCGGTTAATCTGCTCAATATCTTCAAACACTTGCGTACAGAAAAATAATATTGACACACGATCATTTCTCACATACCTTGACATGGATCCGATTTCAAGATTGCCTTTTAAACTTGTATGTTACATTTCAGTGAGTTCCCTGAAATGTCTTTGACCGGCTGTTATTGCCGGTTTGTAAATTGATACAGTTATTTACATGAAAGTTGAATGAAATCAGTCCCACCCATTTTTGTTTTCATTTTTAAAACTTAATTTGTATTAGGCTTAATTTTTAAGATCCATTCGGGTGCTATATTATGAGAAATATGAACAATTGTCACATGGTGCAATTTTACTTAAATACAGTAAACCCTCTCTATAGCAAACACTCAAAAGAATATAAAGTGTATGCAACGGTTGAGATAATACACAGCTTAATACAGATCAAAGCAATACAGGAAACTACCATAGGAGCTTTCTGCATTTCGTTTGATTTACATTAAGCTGCATCCTTCGATATACATGATTTTTCATTGAATGGTCGCTTTAGAGAAGTTGTACTATTGTCATAGCGTTGAAACTCAGTAGGCCAAACTCGGATAAGTCGAACTTCTGTTATGATAATTAGAACCTTCGCCCTAAAGAAAAGTGTGAAATGTTTTGTACTATCAGACGCCGGGTCACTCAGCATCTGAACCGGATATAAACTGTTTACCACGCATATTGCTATTTTCTTTTAAATTCAAATATAGAATGTACTGCCTATTTTTACATGTAACCAACACGAAAGGTAAATTTGATAAAGTCAAACCTCCTAAATCGAACTCGAATAAGTCGAATTAATTATTTTTTCTTTAATCGAAACTAAAACCTTATAAAACATATATTTTTGTTTTAGTGTGTAAATGTCCAAATTGTGTGGGGCTTTTTTATTAGTTCGAATTACCCGATGTTCGAATTTAATTCGAACTTCTGTTAATTCGAATTATGAAATTACTCCCCTCGACCTCGACACAACTAGGTTCGACTGCATTCTCAACGCTTTCGGTTGGGATGAATGTTTAACTCGAAGCTCGAGTTAACGGAGTTGCATACAAAGGTTCAACCGAGTTCCAAAAAACGTTGTCCATGTGTATATTGGTCATAGTATACAATAGAAGCGCTCTGATCAGGGTTTCAACTGCTTGATAAGATGTCATTTGGTATTTAGCATAAGTTATCGCTCGGATTTTCAAATTTGCCAAACACCAGGCGATTTTGTCAACGCCTTCACTGCCGGAAGCAATTCTGCGCATGCGCAATATTTCGTCTTCATTTTTAAACTTCACAGATTAACTTAATTTTTGGCACAATTATTTGCCGATTGTCAAACAGCTTGGATCCGGATGAGATGCCGAGCTACTCGGCGTCTCATCCGGATCTAAGCTGTTTGCAAATGACACTATGGTTCGGGGTAAGCAGTGAATGGGGTTAAGGTTGCATAGCGATATTATAGTGGCTGTCGTTTTACATTGTAATTAAATCTGCTGCCATCCACGTCTCAGAATAATCCCTGCCTGGGATAAAACGTTACTTTGCTAAAAAGTTACTTTGCACTACTTTAACTGTATTATTTTTAAAATTTCGATAACAACTGAGCAAACAACTTGAACATACATATGACATCGGCGTTCGATCTTGGTCAAAACTGTATTTGCAGGTCGCATTTAAACCTTTATTCCACAGAAGCGCCTTTTAGATGGCTATTGAAAACATTGTTGAAAGTGAAGCATTTATTCGAAACGCGCAAATGCTCCATTTCCTACAATTATTTCAATACAATTAGAAATGGTGTTTTCTTTGCCTAGATTTTCATATTTATCATCAGATTTTTTTCTTGTGGATTAGTCTAAAATAGCTTGTGAAGTAAAGGTTAAACATGCAAACATGGGAGATGCAGTGTTTACTGTTTTTCTTGTATATAATTATAGGAAACATTAGCTCTTTATCAACTGTACGATTGATTATAGATTGTGTACTTATCCTAAATCCAGTGAATAGTCCATTGTCGAACTTCTGAAAATCCAGCGAGGTTGACAATTGTTGCTATTTTTCACTTATTATCTCGGTTTACACAAACATTTGGAACACTTACAGACTGGTTTGCCAAATGATAATCACGAAATGCTTGTGTTATAAAGTATTGTCTTCGAATCCAAGACACATAACAGGACATTATTAACATCATAATTTGTTGTAATATCACATTAGTTAGTACACGCATCAGTCATCATACACATGTTTCCCGTGCAGCTAGTGCCAGGCCTCTTTCTTTTTTAGCTTTCGCCGCCATGGCTTCTAGCGGCGGAAGTTTCATTAACGCGAGTGGTTTTCTGGCTCCCAGTATGCCAGCCTGGCCCCCACGAGGCAGGGTCACGTCGCCGGGAAGATCAGCACGGGACCTACTGGAGGACTTGTGCCGATTCCCGGGATTGTAACCTCTGAACCCACCAGCTTGAACGTGAGCCGGCTGTGGAACGCCGCCCTTGGACGTCAAAAATGACGTCTGGGGGCCCTGTGAGGGGTTGTCAGACACCGACAAGATTTTGTTTGCCCCGCTGATGATGATTTTCTCCGATTGTGGTCGAGTGTCAATCTGCTTTTTGATTAAGTTCTTTTCAGTTCTTTGTCGTGCTAGTAACACAGATTCTGAGGTTGGGCGAATGCTGGAGGATTTTTGAACTTGCGTGGGTTGTATGTAGCGCCGAGTCAATCTCCGACGGGTACCTGGGCGCGGGTCTAGTGGCCGAGATTGAATGGGTTCAGGATTCTTTGGTCGCGAGTAGCCAGTCGCGGAATCGTTTCGCCTCACTGAGACATGCGAGTTTGTAACGTGGTCAGTGGAGCGTATTGGGGCATGTTTGTGTGGCAATGTTTCTAACTCCGTATGCTGAGGTTGTACATCCGTATCCATGTGTGAGTATCCGTTTTGCACGACTTCCGGTCTTTGTGGAGGATTGGTCGTTTCTGGCTGCCTACAAGACGCCGATGTAGCAGTTACGTCTTGCCGAGGTTGTGCGTTACTGACGTCAGGTCTCATAGAAGAATGTTCCTGCCTATAATGCAAGGTTTCCTGTCGTACAGGGGATTTATCTTGTCTGATGTGCATTTGATGTGTCTTTGGTACATATGGGGTACGAGGTACAACGTTATTGGCGAAACTAGATGCATGTGAACTTTGAACAATGCTTCTTGGATTGGTAAGAGTCTGTACTTCTGTGACTTCCTCACGAACGTCAGCTGGGTGGGCACTGGGCGTCACACTAATACTGTCCACAGTGGCTTGGTTGGCACTGTTGTCATCACAGAACTTTTTTGCCTTTTTACTTTCCCGTTTAGCCGTGCGCATCATTGAAAATCTATTCCTAAACGGTGCTGCTGTAGTATCATCAGTTTCTACTCTAATATCTACATGCTCGCCTGTAAGTGTGTTTATTTCACCCAATTCGAACATTTCAATTTTCCTGCCTTCACGTCTAGCCGCAGCGCTGCCATAACGAGCCCGCGGCTTCGCCGTGAAAGGTCTCTGAACGGGCGGATTAGCATTAACGTCCTCCTGTCTGTTTCCAGCTTCCGCTTCGGTTTCATTTCTTCTTCGAAAAGGTCTCCGAATATATCCCGACTTTGGTCTGGCTGACCGTTCCCGTGTGTCAAATGCTTTATCCATATCCCATGCATCATTATTCTCATTATTCAAATCCGAGTTTTCTCTAGCGCCATTATGAAATCCCATAGACGTCCGTGATCTTCTTTTGCGCTCATTAATATCACTATCTATATCATTCGGTTCGTCTTTTATTGTTATTTGCGTTTCTCTATCCGAACTAGATTCTGTTAGCGTGTCACTATCACACACAACATTTTCCTCTTCAATCAGATCGTACTCCTTTATGAGTTCACTCTCTTCTGACACCGTTGCTTTATCTTGGTCGTGGAGTAATCTCAATATCTGATCCGCCTTTGATTGTTTGAAATTCTGATTGATATGTGACAACAGGTGCGTGACGTCATGGCCGGATGTCAGATCGGAATGGCTCAGCTGGTGGTTGTAGCCTTCCGACCCCAGCTTTTCCATGGTTGTCATACTGTGGCCTTGTCTTTACCGTCCCTGTAATAAGCGCACAATAACAGATACTGAAAACTTCACATTTTGTCTATTCATAACTTTATTCGAACAACCTAAAATCCAAATGATCGATTTTCAACAATGGCGGACAATAGTTTAATAGTTTAGGTCGCGGCTATATACGTGTAAATGGATACCTTTAAATGACTTGAAGCCCAACAGGGCTGGGTAATAATGCTTCATTATCGTTCGTCAACTTACCAATAGCTTAACTTAACCCTTACCCCGCCATCTTATACTTCGTCTGCTTCAAATATCGGCTGCAGAAATTTTAAAATCCAATATCAATCAGTGTCTGAATATTTAGAGGTTCTGCTTTAAGAGTGTCAAACGGCTTCGGTCCGGATCAGACGCCGAGTTATTCGGCGTCTGATCCGGACCGAAACTGTTTGCAATTATAAGGATCTTGTTTAGCGGGGGATAAGGGTTTAAAAGCCACAATTTACCGTCAGTTGGAAAGTGACCAAACGAGGCGGAAAATAAGTCCTTGAGAAAACATTCACCCGTTTCACAGTAGCTTTGCAATTATGTGGGTATGATTTTAAAAATATTTGCTTAAGCTATTCACGTCGTACATTTGTAACCAAATTGCGATACCTGCGCTTTGTCAGTCAATAATGGCCCTGTGTCTATTTAGGCACATGTGGGTAACAATAGGCACTGATCATTTGATCAAATTCTGGTTTTTTAAAGGGAATGATAAGCCGCAGTGCAGAAAAAGAATATTTGCTTAAACTTCTGCCTACTGCGAACGAAACGAGTATTGTATGTCTTTGCAAAAAGTTTGGATCATGTTCATGTTGAGACGCCGACAATTCGGCGTCTCAACATGCTCCAAGCTTTTTGACACTCAGATTTAAACTTTTCAAAATTATATGGCAGAACAATGTAGTTTCAAACTTGCTGCAGACGATATGTTTTGTTGCAGACAACAAGTTGCCGCGCGTGCTGCAGGTTAAACTACAGAGTCATACCAGAACAGAAGAATCGTAGATCTTTAGTATAATGGACCGGTGTAGAATTCGGGTCACAAGATATTAAATAATAGATTAACACCCATGTAGAAATGTGGGTATTTGCGGCTGTTAAAACCGATAAATCTATTCTAATATCGAACAGAGCTGGAGCTGTAGATATGGGCCATTCGAATTCAGTAATCTGTTAAACTGAATTAGCTTTTTTCTCTATCAGATTCCTTCTGATTCCAGAGGCATTTCAAGGAAAGGGTCACACGACAGCCTTTGGTGACGGTAGGAGAAAATGTGACACATCTTGTTCATTCTGTGCTCGATCAAGTTTGAAGATAATAGTATACAGTATTTCATAATTTGTATGTACCACGACTCAAGAAATTCCGTCAATCTTTGAGTTTGCAAAATTTAATGCTGGTTACCAAGGCGAAAATACGCATCTTAAACAATGGTAGATAAGCCCCCAGTTTCAAGGGGGTATCTTTCAAATTGAGATTTACTCAAGCTAAAATAGCAGCCTCAGCAAACAGCGTTAATGTCATTTCAAACTAACAACCATTTCTACACAAAAGCGCCTTTCAGCGTCTCTGTAACTGATGACATTTGTAAACATGGTAGGGAATGGAACATTTGTTTGTAACGAGGTTCCTTAACAAGGAATAAATAACTCTTTTCGATACCTCTATAAAAACACTTATTTATATGGCAAAACGTGAAGTCCCTGATAAGACGCCGCCTTGGAAAGGCGGCAGCTGATCTGGGACTGCACTATTTGCAATGGCGCATTTAGACGACTTCGGTTCCGAAAGGGTTAAAATGAATATAGTGGTAGAAACGATGTTTTTACAATTTCAACGCAAACGAAATAAAAGTAAAATGATATGGACAAATGACAATTTGTGAAGAGTTGATACGAGCGCGTTAGATGGTAAAGAATAGCGTGTATCCTACTGTAGTTCGGCATCAGGCCTTTCTCATAAGAAAATCACATCTTTTACATTATAATGTCACTCTCTACAAACTTTGTTTTAACAGGGCCCCAGATAACGTGCATTTTTAAAATGCTAAAACCCTTAGTTCTTTACCAAACCCTATGAAATGACCACTCGTTAGAATCATATTTCAAGACGATTCTAACGAGAGGTCACTTCATTGGATTAACATGTAATAAAGAAATATGAAGAAAAAAACTGTCAATAATTTATCATTTACGCATGCTTATCTAGAGCCCATGTTTTAAAAGCAACATTTGCAGAGAGTGACAGCTATATGCGCCTTGTAAAAGAAGTGTAAGCGTTGTTTTCGTGATGTAGGTCTAAAGCCGAAATATGGACCTTTTGTTATTTTATCAGCGTATTAATCCCGCGAAGGTGACTCGATTTTCAATCTTGTTTGAATCACAATTCTGAAGCCTGCATTTTTCGGCGTGCCACGCTTTTATTGAAAACATAATAATAAAGTGCGTTTATAACATAATATATTTTATAGAAATATAACGAGTGTACACCAAATCCATTTAAGAGTGGAATTTGCACTCAGCATGTTATCAAAATAAATAGCTTTATGGTTAATAAAAAGTTTTGTTGCGAATTGTTTGCTCATAAAAGTACCTTGTTTACATTGAAAATGGCTATAGTTATATACAATATTTTCGAAATGTTTGACTTTGCATGCTTACAAAATGGTTTGGTTTATCCCTTTCGCCGCCATAGGCGACTTAAGTCGACATTGCAAAATAGTTAAGTCCCAGATCAGACGCCGCCATAGATGGCGGCGTCTGATCAGGGACATCACTTTTTTGCAAAAAAAATATTCCTAAAATTAGGGTTTCGGGAAAATCAAAGTTTAATTAATTATTTCTGTTTTATATTTCGTTGAAATATTTTACCCAAACCAGTTACAACCAACAATTTTAAATTTGGCAGTGAAAGGGTTAATAGAAAATGATTATTCATTCTTGAGCAATATTTGTATCAGCTCCAACTTGTAACAAAGTGCTCAGACTTGAGTGCATTTTGGGGTAAAACCAGAACCCAAACACTTATAGGAGATATAACTTACTGTGTGATTTAAATATTATCATTTTGGTAACAAATGATAAGAAAAAATGGCGAAAATAACAAGTACCTGTTTATAAGTTTCCATATCACAAATATCCAGGCCCCTGAGTCGATTTCAAATACGTGTCCATTCAAATTAACTCCACAACGTTTCGACCACAATCTGCGGGTAAACACCAGAGTAAATAAGGCGTTCCCTGTTCGATCACTCGGTCTCGCACAGTTGCACTATTTCGCTGTTTGCAGAAGGACCGAACTCGCTACGATAATGTTGACACTCTGTCAATATCACTCCGGCCAACGTCATCCACGAAATAAACACCGGACCTTTAAATTGATGTCATGTTTGTTTCAAGAGCGGGTAGTAATTCCTGGGATGAAGGAAAAAACACGATCCTCGCGGTTATGAAAGGAACATATTGTTGCTAATAACGTGTCTCCCAACTTCAAGCGGCACACTGCTCACTTCTCTTCTGTCATCTATATCCCACGAAAGATAACAAGAACATATGTGAGGGGTGTTTGTTAAACATTTTAACTCGGTCGTGGATAGTTCTACTTCCCATTGATTGATTATTTGCTATTTATATACATGGAACTGATCGATATTTGTTGATCGGTGGTAGCAGGCGGAGAGATGCGGGGATTCATGGTGAAATGTTCACGGTCAATACTCGCTGAAGAGCCCGCTATGAGAGAGAGAAAATAAGGTCATGTATAATTCTGGAGCTAAAGTGCAACAGCTTCTCTTAATGTGTTTCGGCATGTTTCTTTCGGTTCACATTCCTGTACGTCATCATAGTTATGCGTGGCCACTGCTAGATATCTATAATTACGCGAACGAAACACTTTATTTTTGGCAAAACTCATTTATGCCTGGCGTCATGGTAGAAGGGCTTATTCAGATTATATAGCTTGATGTCGTAACAGATCGGAACTGATCGACAAACAGACGAACAATACCGACGACCTACGATGAATGTTCGAATAGTTTGAGAATTGTTTTATTTCTTTGCTTGTAAGGAAGCACGTTAGATAGGGGCAGCTAGACATTACAAAAGATACAGATTTTAACAGTGTTTACGCTTTAACCATTAACTATTTATATAAACATGTTTATACGCCCTTTACCCCTCTCTAACACATGACTATTGAATACATCGTACGGAATAGAGTATTTGTCTTATAATGAGCAAATGCTCCATTTTCAACAATGTTTAAATTTACTGTTTTCGTTGTTTTTTTAGATAAGCTTCCTTTTCATTACACACTTTCATTGTGAATAAGTCTAAAAATAGCATACTTATGATGTAATAGGTTAAGTGTGGTCTCTGCTCATGCAAGGTGTTACCCATCAAACGGTACTACATTGTACATCCTGATCACATTTTTTTTCTTCAGGTTTTCATAATTTTATTCTCCCCGTCAATAAGTGTGACAGGGGTCGGGGAGGGCCATCCCCCTCACTTTACATAGTATGCATTTGTATGTACATGAAATTACAAGAC
>JAULCE010192635.1:0-11497 GCA_032359355.1 Macoma nasuta | reverse complement strand
GCGTCTGTATAGATCGTCTACCTTGTCGGAGATGATAAGAGTAACCTCCCTTGAATTAAGTGGGCGCGGCTTCGGGCTCTTCAGCGATCGGTCAATTGACACATTCGGAATATCAAATTGGCATTTTGAAATCTTACCTGGTATTGAACTATTGTTGATCGTGGAGAAAAGTGGTCCGGACAAATCACACATTCGGAGTAGCAAATTAGCATTTTGAAATCTTGGAGATGACAAGTTGGCATTGAGATAGTTTTATATTGAATGAGCAATCTGAAGATACCTGGTAATTGAGTGTTATGGAATTATTGATTTAGTGTTGGAAACTGGGTATTTAATGCTATTTATGAAGTAAAAGTTAAAGCCTTGTGGCTACATATGACCACCTGATCATCGCCAAACAAACTCCTGTACTTTAAGTACTTTGATAAACTGTGGTACCGGGATGAAGTGAAACATGCCAAAACAGATAACGAATAGCCAAGTAATAGATACAGAACGAGTTTTGCTGCAAATGTGTCTTCTAACTAGCGTTACACTGACATTTTTGTATAAACGGGGTGACCGATTTGTCCGAGGCGAAGCCGAGGATAAATTGGTCACCCGTATATAAAAATGTGTCCGTCTAACAGTTGAAAGAAGACACTTTTGCAGCAAAAATGATTATGTGTATCTGACTTACACGACGTAAAATTAATGATTTCTTGGAAAGATCTACGCAGTTAAAAATATTTAAAAATATAATTTTATTCTTATATTATTTTCAATTGAGTGGGATTTTGCCCTTTGATAACCCCTACAATATATCCGGACAGTTTGATTGATAAAAAGTGTCCTGTTACAGATATTCACGGACACTTTGTGAATAGTTCTCCGGGGGTATAGTCGTATATTTAAAGATAAAAGGCCAGGTATAGGCCGTCAACGACCCGTGAATGATCAAATATTAGGGTTTGTCCACTTGTAGACTGTTTTAGGTAAACCCACATGGTTTTTCATGTAGAACAATACGTGCAATACGACTGACCAATGTGTTGCGAAATGCTTGTTGACCAAAAAATTGACCAACCCTAATCTCTGATCATTCAAGTATCGCTGAAGGCCTATACAGATAGCGCACGGTATTTTTGCCGGTTACGTGTTTATGTTATTATTGATTATGGGTAAGAAAAGCACAATCCGTATAGACTTTCAACGACCTTTGACTGATTTTTTGCTGTTTCTCTTTCGTTTTGTGATACATTAAGACTGCATTAACAAAAACAATCATGTTATTATTGCCCATAGATAGATTCTTGACAGCGTGGTTTTACACTTTTGGATATCTGTGAAGACTCAATACACAATTTAAGGCTTTCTGACCTCAAATCGCCTCCAAGTTGCTAACTGCGCTAACTGTCAGGGATGCAATAATGGATACGCACTAAATCTACCCATATCTTAACTGACACCCCATGTGTTGTATTGAACCTATGTATGGAACTGTTTATAAATATTACTTTATCACGGTAGCACAGTACGTGTATAACAAATGCAATAAGTGTTAAATTAATGTTTCCTTACAAACATGTAGCATTTTACTTCATATTCTGATTGCTTGTTAGATCGATTCAGGGATTGGTAAAACGTTGAGTGTCTCGGCAACTGTTCAGATCTCGAATAAAGGTGCAATCGTAATTTAAAAGAGGACAGGTTGCCTTCTTATGAACTACAGAAGCGTATGATAACAAAGCATCGCAACTACCGAGTGTATTACCTGTCACTGCCGAGTATTCCCGTATAAACCCGTATATCTATATTTAGAATTCCCGGTGATTTCCGAATATCAATTAAATAATGCATACTTGTTGATGATAGAATAGTAAACTGGTTCAACATAGAATATGTGCCTCCCTGGCTGAGTGGAGAGCCTCCTAACTGCTTTGAAATGAACATTCTTGTGTGTGGATTTAGGGGTTTCACATTCGGACGGTTACAACCCCCTTAAACGACCCCGTGGTACGGAAATGGATATCGGAAAATTACGAAAGGCAAACGAGTAGTGCCGAATAATACCCCGGAAGTTTATAAGTGACAGGTTGTTTTGGTCAGGCAATATAATTGTGTACAAAACAACCCAGTGAAGCGGTACGTCGAAGCGGAAGTCTTGGTAAACGAATATTATTTGCTGACGGAGGAGACCTTTCTTTGCATAACTACGTAGTTTTAGAGGATACACTGACATTCAACTCGTTCTCAATAACTTTCAAATTTGGAATATACAATAAAATATGCCGACCTTTGACAACAACGGTAAGATGAAGTTTGTTCAAATGCAGTGTACAGTACTGGAGCAAATTAACTTAAAAAGTTCGCTCTGGTTCGCTTAGGATCAAATAAATAGTACCGGTTAAAAGCACTCAGAAACCACATGCTGCGCTTTTTAGGTTTCTTAGAGTTTTGATCCGGGTTGTACGCCATATCCCAGGTCATTGCCATGCATATTGTTTTTTTTCGTCGATTCGGTGCCTGTTTGGTTCCGATTTCCACTTTTTACATAAATTTGTTTCCGTACCGTACTTTATGCAGTAACCACGAGGGCACAATATCATGATGCTATGTTGCTAATAAGGGTCAACCAGTTTGGTGACCGGTCAGGCGACGACTAATTCGACGTCTCGGTCTCGCCTAAAACTGTTTGCAATCGCTTATATCGCTCAGTGCCTAACACGTTAAAGGGTAAAATAATAGTGTTTCGCTACGTTTGTGGTTTAACGCAAATCGTACCTCACAACATGGACGCAGATCAAACACCGAGTGAACCAGACAATGACACAATGTACAAATACATAGATGATAATTGTATTTTATAGTGTAAGATCGATTTTTAGCTCGACTATTCATGATACAGTGGGACAACTGCAACAACACTGGACACTGTCGGCTTATACAAACAGTTTGCAGTCAGATAAGACGCCGATATATGTCCTTCTTCACTCACTGAGTGTTATGGAAGTCCATAATCTAATGTAAATACATGTCAAGATAAACCATTTTCGCTAAGCTAAAGCGACGGCAAGGTAAATATGTGAGTGTATGTATATAAAGCAAGCACGAAACCAAACACTAGAAAAGTGAGCCTTCTTCAGGTGGACTTCTGTAAAACAAAATCATTTTGCGCTAGAAGATCTCTTGCGTATTTGTCCTTTTATTTATTTAAACAGTACATAATCTCCAACTCATAATTCTCCCTGGACTAAATACACGTCCGTTCAGATCAACAGTTTCCACGTCACTCCCAGGTGAACGTCCCACCCTCACTCACGCGTAATGAGACATTACCACGTGACTCCCTGAACTGACTCCCTAACATCCGGTGAACTCTCTCTTTTATCTTAGTAGCCGGTAAATAAACCTTTCCGGTGTTATTTACACCTGTCAAACATCGGAAACCAGTTCCGGCCTTCGGGTGGCTAATTACGCTGTTTGACCAGGTGCACATATATTATCCTGTCACCGGAAGTATACTTTAATAACATTACTCGGTGTTTCTGCATAATCAAGGCCAAGATTACATACGTAGATATAACTCCTTACATAAAATGTCTAGACACCGAGACTATAATATATTATATGTTCCCCTTTAACCTTTTCAGTGACATAGGATTATGTCACACCGAATAGAAGTTAAAATAAGCAAGAATGGCGTAGAAGAGTTACACGAAAGCTGTATGATAGTTTTGGTTTTCAGACTGATGAAAACAGAAAGAGATTAGATGTTTTAGAAAGCAATATGGAAGTAGACGAAAACAAAATGTTTTTTTTAATTAAATACTTCCATAGACATGTATACAAAATCAATACAGTAAAATCCTACGTGGCCGTTCGGTGAAAGACATATTACACACTGTTCGTCATATATTACTGTTAGAAAAACGTTCAATGAAAGTACTTGATGAAAAAGGAATCATATCTAGGAAACTTGAAACTGCAAAATTAATATCGAATGGTTTTCAAACCAGTTTGAGAAATTGAGCATTCGCTTTCAAAGAGCAACATGACTACTCTGTCGTCGTCATCATCCCTATCGTCATCATCATCATCATCATCATCATCATTATAATTATCATCAATACCACCATCAGACATATCATTAATACAATCATCATTCATTAACACCAGGATCACCACTACAAACATCATCATCATATAATTACATAACCTTCACTTCGACCCTTGCACGTGGAAAATGTTGTAATAAACGTAAACTTAAGTACGTAAACTATGTTATGCCAGGATTCCAACGACTTCCGACTGAGGAGGGAAATGAGGATGATACAAACCAGGCTCCGCCGCAAGTCCCACCTTACCAGCCGCCTCCACTACAACCGTATTACGACGATCCTAACCGTGGCCCCGAGGCGTGGGTTCCTGTCACCCAATATGTAAGTCCCTTCATTCCATTTTATTTAATTCCGTCAACTCTTACGTCGTCTTTATCGGAAGAAATGCTATTGTTTTCCGTTCAAACGCTCAACCGAAGCGTACCTTTGTTATCACCGAACTTGGTGCCAGGTTTGACACCATCTAACACGGTGGTTTATCCCTTTCCCTCACTGAATCGTCTTATCGACTCTGTAACTGATGGCTATTGAAAACATTGTAGGAAATAGAGCATTTCGCCACCTTAGCGCAGAAACTCAATATATCCTTCTTTATTCTATAACACTTTTTGAGTTCTTGTAATAACGTTTCCTACATTGATTCAATAACAATCAACAATCATATTTCTCATTCACAAAGAAATAGTCTGATGAAAATATGAAAATCGAGGAAAAAGAAACCACCATGTTTGAATCGTTTGAAATCCTTGTAGGAAATGGAGAATTTGCTCTTTTCGAGCGAATATGTCATTTTATAAAATGTTTTCAATAGCCGTCATTTACACAGGCGCTATATACCTAGTATGTGTTTATGCACCCTGGATTGTTCGTACCTTCAGGTGGTAACGCAATCAGGACAGACCATGAATATGGTGCAAGAACCGCGTCCTACTGACTGGACTGTTCCTGCCTTCCTCAGCTGCATTTGCTGCTGCTGGCCGATCGGTATATTTGCTATCATCTATGCTACCAAGGTAAGTTGATTATGTTTATTTGCTATCATTTATGCTGACAAGGTAAGTTGATGATGATTTTTGCCATCATTCATGCTAACAGGGTAAGTTGCTGATGTGTATTTGCTTTCATCTATGGTAACATGGTAAGTTTTTGATAGGTATTTGCTTTCACCAATGCTCACAAAGTTAGTTACTGATGTTTATTTGCTATCATTTATGCTTACAAGGTTAGTTGCTAATCATTAACTTAACAAGGTATGTTGCTGATGTCTATATTTGGTATTATTCATGCTAACAAGGTACGTTGTTGATGTTTTTATTTGCCATCATCCATGCCCAAAACGTAAGTTGCTGATGTCGTTATTTGATATCATCCATATTTACAAGGTAAGTTGCTGATGTCTGTATCAACTATGCTAACATGGTTAGTCGGTCTGATGGGTATTTTCTTTCGTATTTGCTAACAAGGTATGTTACTGATGTTTATTTTCTATAATTTATTCTAACAAGGTAAGTTGTTGATGTGTATTTGCTATCATCTATGCTAACAAGGTAAGTTGCTGATGTTTATTTGCTATCATCTATGTAAACAAGGTGAGTTGATGATATTTTTTCTTTGCCATTATCTTTGCGAACAAGGTTAGTTGCTAATGTACATTTGCTATAATTAACTTAACAAGGTAAGTTGCTGATGTTTATATTTGGTATTATTCATGCTAACAAGGTACGTTACTGATGTCGGTATTTGCCATCATCCATGCCCAAAAGGTAAGTTGCTGTTGTCGTTATATGCTATTATCCGTATTTATAAGGTAAGTTTCTAATGTCTGTATTTGCTTCAGTTATGCTTACAAAGTCAGCTGGTCAAGGTCATTGATATCAATTATGAAAGTTGCTGATGTGTTTATTTACTATAATCTATTATAACAAGGTAATTTGCTGATCTATGTTTGCTATTATATTATGCTATCAAGCTTAGTTGATGGTGTTTTTTTGCTATCATCTATGCTAACAATTAAATTGCTGATGTATATACATGTATTTGCTTTCATCTATTCTAGCAAGGTTAGTTGCTGATGCTAACGTGCTTTTATATATGCTAACAGGGTTAGTTACTAATGTATAATTGCTATCATCTATGCTGACAAGGTTAGTTGCTGATGTCTATTTTTCTATCATCTATGGTTACAACGTAAGTTACTTATGTGTATATCTGCTATCATCTATGCTAACAGGGTAAGTTACTAATATATAATTGCTACCATCTATGCTGATAAGGTTAACTGCTGATGTCTATTTTTATGATCATCTAATGCAATGTAAGTAACTAATGTTTGTATTTATTATTATTTATGCCAACAAGGTAAGATGTTTATGTCTATATTTTCTATCATTTTGTCAACTACATGTTGCTGATCAATGTTTTTGCAATCATTTGTTCTAACAAGGTAAGCTGCCGATATCGTTATTTGCTATAATTTATGTCAACTATGTAAATTGTTCATGTGTAAATTTGATATCGTCTATGCTAACAAGGTAAGTTGCAGGTGTTTATTTTATCAAATTGCTAACAAGGTATGTTTCTGATGTCTTTATTTGATATCAGAAATGCTTACAAGGTACGTTACTGATGCTTGTTTTTGCTATCATTTATGTTAAAAATGTAAGTCATAGTAATGGCTCGTTTAGAGCAAATGCTTCGTTTCCCACACTTTGGAGCAAATTCAAATTCAAAGTGTTGGGTTAGAAGTGACCCCAATTGAATAGAATCATTATCCAGGTGCCTGATTAGTAGGAAAGCTAAAGGTGTGTAAATAAGAACTGAAACTAATAATATCCCACACAATAAAGTGTTTTTTTGTGGGTGGAGGATACTGGAATCAGGTTGTCCGTCTGTCCTTTCGTCTGTCTGTTCGTACGCATGTCAGGGTATGTTCGACGTGTATCAACCTGTACAGTTGGGAGTTGTGGAAAACCCTAAGTCATTTAGGGTAAGGGATTATATAGTGGCTAACCCCATAACTACCCTCTCACGAGAACGTCCGTCCGTAGACATAATTTTGTCCGGGATTCATCTTTTTCATTATTGAACACACCATTTTAAACTTTCATTTATTAATGGTCATGATGACTGAAAACCTTTGCCTCTGTGAATTTGGTGGAGATCACACTAGCCTGACTAGAGTTATGGCCCCTTAAAATAGGAAAAATCAGCTTTGTCCGAGATTCATCTTGGTAAATATTGAACATTTTGATGACATTAGTGTAAACTTTTGCCTCTGTTGATTCGGTGGGAGTCACATGATCATGTTTCGAGTCATTGCCCTTTAATGAGGAGTTAAAATACGCAAAATTAGCTTTGTCGGCCTACTGCTTTGTCATTTTTCAATGAATCTTATTCACACATTTAGATATTAATAACCATGGTCTGAACTTTACTTGCCTCTATGATTTTGATTGAATGGCTCGAGTAAATGTTCCTTTAAGAATTAAAATACGCAATATAAGCTATTTCCGGTCTACTCCTTTGTCCTTTTTCAAATGTTATATATTGATGGCCATGATGTGAACAGTTGCTTATATGATTTTTGTGCGAGTCACACAACTGTGTTTGGAGTTATGGCCTCTTAATAAGTTAAAATAAGTTCTAGTGATACCAATACTAAGGCTAAGGCATACAAACTAGATGGGGAGGGAGTGGGGCATTCGTTAGTTTGTGGCTTACAGTACTAGCTTAATTAACATTTTACCGGTTTCGCCCCGATTCGTTCCGATTCGGTTGTTGTTCAATATTGCGTACAAAGCGGCTCAAATTCTTAAAAATCCCGTGATGCGCTAAACAGCGCAACACGAGGTTGTATAGAGTGATGGAATTGTGCGTACGCCGTATCTCCCGATAAGGGTTATGCCGATTTGTTCGCCTTCGATTCGGTTCCGGATCTATTCCGATTTCCTTCTTTTCAATTTAATAAGTGTCTGTACTGTTTGCATTTCCCATTTAGAGTTATTGTTCCATTGCTCTTATCATTCACAGGCCAATGACTCTGCTTCAATGGGCAACATGGTCGAGGCGCGAGAAAACGCCAGGACCGCCAAGATACTGACCATAACCTCCCTGGTCGTCGGTCTCCTCATCATGGTCGGCATCACGGTGGTGGCAGTCATGAAAATGGAGACGGTTGCCAACGACCTCCAGGACAGAACGACGAGCTCGCCTTGGGGTTAACTGTTTCAGTGTCAAATTGAAAACTTATATTGCAAGTTTAAGATAAAATATTTTTACAAAAACAAAATATATTAATAGGGTTAAAAATTTACGCTTTCCGAGTCCTCCATAATTAACGTTATTTTTGGCATCAAAATTTAGTTCGAATATTAGGTAAAATTAGTTTCGTTGAAACATTTTATATTAAACAACTTATAATCGACATTTTTAAATTTGGTGAATACACGTTAAACGTGAAAAAACGTTACAAGAATTCGCCTTGTGAATACAATATGCATTATTTTGTATATCAGATTACGAATTGTATGTGGTATAATATACAGTTGGAAGCTATCCTTTACCATCGTACGTGTTATACACATAGCACTGACATGCTTTGCACACAGCTTGGAGCCAGATCAAATGCCGAGTTACTCGGCGTCTAATCCCGTTCTAAACTGTTTGACCATACTTAATGATTAAATTTGCAAAATAAGACTTAAATACTGTCATTTTTCATACAAACTGCGATGCGTCTGCGTTGCGTTGGGACGTTAAAACGGTAAATAATAGCATTTACCCAACTGTACCTTTTCTCAAATGTTAACTTTTAGCCTGCTATTCACGGCTGCGATAATTGTTCAAACAGCTTGGATCCAGATCAAACGCCGAGTTACTCGGCGTCTGATCACGATTCAAGCTGTTTGACAAACAGACAAAAAGTTCAGTAAATTTAAAAACAATCGGACGATGTTTAAAAATTGAAGCAGACGATAATTTGCGCAGACGACATTTTTCGTAGCAGGCTTAGGGTTAATGT
Organism: Macoma nasuta; assembly: GCA_032359355.1. NCBI lineage: Eukaryota > Metazoa > Mollusca > Bivalvia > Cardiida > Tellinidae > Macoma > Macoma nasuta. The sequence goes on along the minus strand of JAULCE010192635.1, from coordinate 2,377 downwards.
TCAAATACGTATCAAATATGTTTGACTTAACAAGCGTCATATTTGGCGCATAACTGTTTGTAAATATCATAAAGCTTTAATTTTAACAGCGAAGTTACTCGACGTCTAATGTGACACCAATATAGTTTACACTCCGACAAATGTTTTATAATGTTTGGCGCGGAAGGGCAAATCAAATATTAAGCAGACGAGGGTTGTTTTCCAGATTACAAAACTTGCTGTGTCCCAGTGTTGGGTTTTAATGGGATCTGCTGCAAGTTTCAACCCGGAAGTTTGAAAAATCTGTTCACATGCCTAACCATGTGAGCCCATTTGATTCAGATGATAGGTGATATTATAATTACAGTGAAAAACACGCTATAGTGTTCCATTTAAACGCATTAAACACTAATTAGCACTGTCAGCCTGTTCTAACAGATTGGGTAAGATCAGACGCCGAGTTACTTGGCGTCTGATCTGATTCCAGGCTGTTGGACACTTATGGTAATAAAATCTTCAAACACAGCCAGAAATGTATGTTTTTTTCCATTTCATTTGCATTTCGTTTGCGTTACTTTATCGTTGGAACGTCATTAAAATCGATACTCCAATAAAATAGGCACTTCCAATAAAATCCACACCACCAATAAAATCCTCACCTCCAATAAAATCGGCACCTCCAATATATCCTCACCTCCAATTAAATCCTCACCTCCAATAAAATCAAACACCAATAAAATGCACACGGAACAAGGTATCTACTGCCAAAACTTGTGTACATTTACATGTGAGTCTGCACGTTTCACAAAATGTAATGCATATTTGGTTAATACGTTGAATGATCTGTTACCATCTTAAATGCGAATCTTGAGAGTCAGGTTCGGCAGTTGAGAAAGCTGCAATGTCAGGATGATTTATACTATTAAACAAAACATGATCGTCTAAATTGTTAAACGCCTGTTAATGTAACTCCATTGTTGTATTTCGAAAGATATATCGTGCGAAAACACAAATGGGATTAAAACTATGGCTTTATTGAAGGTCGTAGGTAAACTTCAAGGTCGTGGGTCGTTGAAGGTAAACTTACGATAACTTCTATTTTGTAGCAGTCGGTTCAGGTTACTTGATCTTGGTATTATATATGGCTAAAAATCTCAAGCAGAAATAAGCTTTGAATAACTCTAATAGCTGAAATACGAATAAAAAATAAGGCATCAGAATCTTTAGATTACCAATCGAGAGCTTAACCACACTTAGAATCTAAATTCCGACCGCCAAATGTGTAACGCATTTTCGATGTATATCGACGTTCTATTTCAGCCCTTATCCCGCTGCGACAATTGTCGGCTGCTCAAACTTTCGTCTGCAACAATTTGTAAACCCTTACGATTTGCTTCAAATTTGGTGAAACTATTGTCTGGATGTCAAACAGCTTAGATCCGGACCAGACGCCGAGATACTCGGCGTCTGATCCTGATCCAAACTGATTGCTAAATAATTAACCATTTACAGTGAAACCGTTAAAATTATTTAAGACCTTTTAATCTCCGATAAACCTCGGAAATTGTCAAACTAAAGAAGGGTTAACCCTTAACCTGCTATTCACGATTATGATATTATTCAAACAAATTGGATCCAGATCAGACACCAAGTTATAAGCCGTCGACACTGGATACAAGCTGATTATGAAAGCAGATCAAACTTTGACCAAACGAAAGCTTTCACAGTAGTAAAACAGAGTTAATTCTCTCCTCCACAAGGTATTTCTAGACTTATCGACAAGGAGAGTATCTGATGAATGATTTCTAAATCTAGGCAAAAGATTTAAATTTTATTGAAATCACTGAGGAAATAGGTTGTTTGCGTGTAACGAGCAAATGCTCAATTTCTGACAATGTGTTTAATATACATCAGTTACAAGGGCGCCAGAATGCGCTTCTGTGGAGGAAAGTATTAACACTGCAGTGATTGTTTTCAGACAAGGGAGAGGGTTACACTGTTAGCTTCAAATTATAAAGCTAAACTGATTGAAAAAGAAAACAATTTTATGTAGTTTGGTATTATTCATACAGTTTATATACTAGATATTTCTTGTTGTTCATGTGTGTGGTTTGATTGCTTTTATTTCCTGATTAAAATATATCTATCTGTATCTATGTATCTTCGGTTTTCTTAGTTAAAATAACGTATCTCCCAGTTTTGCAAAATGGCATTTACGCGTTTAATTAAAGCAAATATCGTTGTTCTTCTGTAAACCATGTATGTGTTACACGTGTATGGTTTAACCCTTCACTGCCAGACAGGTTGTGCACATGCGCAAATATTTTGTCTACTTCTGTTTTAGCCATAAGACACTCCCTCGACCTTTGGTAAAACCTTTGGTCGAGTGTCAAACAGC
>JAULCE010192524.1:0-11499 GCA_032359355.1 Macoma nasuta | reverse complement strand
TTCATAGATATATTATTCAGGGTGTGAACTTGTGCACCTGGGTATTTTCATCCGCCCGAAATAAATATATTACGGAGTTATGGGCCTTTATTTTGTGAAAATATGGCATTTTTTTGACAAAGCAGAAGTGGGGGCATGTGTGTCCTATGGACACATTTTCTTCTTTTATCCGTTATCCCCATTGTTCTAAAGCTCTGCATCAGTGTCTTTTATTTTTTAAGGTTGCCTAATGGAGATGAAACACCTGGCATCAATTCCTCAGAGGGGATTTTTAAGTACGATATGGGGTGGCAGAAACGCGGCAGTGGACGGGCTTATGACAGCAAATCGGGTGTTGGAACGCTAATAGGCAATACCACAGGAAAGATTTGTGCATTTGGTGTACGCATATCTGACTGTCGATCATGCAATATAATGCGGTCTAAGAATGAAGAGACGCCACACAAGTGTGCAAGAAACTGGTCTGGAAGTGCCAAAGCAATGGAGTCTGACGTTGGGGTGGATTTGATAAAATCAGTTGAGAAACAAGGGGTTAAAGTCAAAACTATTATCATGGATGATGACACGACGACCATGGCTAAAGTTCGTAAGGAACTGGACCATTCGGTCACAAAGTGGAGTGATATAAATCATACCTCAAAACATTTAACCAACAGTCTATTCTCTATACAGAAAAAGCACAAATGTCTGAGCAATAATGTTATTGCATATCTCAAAAAATGCTTCAACTATGCATTGTCTCAAACGAAAGGAAATCCAGAACAGTGCAAGTTACAGATACAGCAGATTGTGCCACATTGTTATGGTGAACATGAAAATTGTGGCCAGTGGTGTGGCTATAATAGAAATCCAGAGACATACCGACATGGAACACTATCCAAGGATTTGTCTGGGGAAGAACTTCGCTCAGACTTAGAAACAATTTATCATGTCTTCAGCCAGAATGCAGAGAAAATTGCTCCTGGTGGTTCAACTAAAGATGTGGAATCTTTCAATAATATGGTCGCATCAAAAGCCCCAAAGAGATGTCACTTTTCTGCCTCTGGAAATCTAAAATCAAGGGTTGGCTGTGCAGTGGCACAGAAAAACCTTGGCAATGGTTATATCACTTCCATCAATGAGAGTGTAGGTCTGTCACCAGGCAGAGTTTATATGGAGGAGTCATTGAGAAGAGACAGTGAAAGAAAAAGACATACAATGTACACAAACAGAAGAGAAAACAAACTTAGAAAACTCCAAAATAAACTGAAAAATAAACTTAACCAAAGTGCAAAAGAAAAAAGAGAAGGAACCACCTACAAAACTGCGGTAGCCACAGAAGCAGACAATTACAACAGTTTGATTCCAATCCACAGAGAGCCACCAAAATTGCAAAATCTTAGCAGTGTGCAAAACTTGGTTTTCTGTGACATTGAAACTGGATCACTTCAAAAAGACTGTGACATTTTACAGATAGCTGCCTGTATTGATGGTAACACCTTTAGCCAATATATAAGCCCAACTAAGCAAGTTTCATCTGCGGCTTCAAAGGTGACAGGATTGACAGTCCAGGGAGGTGTAGTTTTCCTCAACGGTTCACCAGTGGTATCTTTGCCACTGAAACAAGTCCTTGAAATGTTTGTGAGTTGGTTGGATGGGATAGGATCTGTGTTGCTAGTTGGACACAATTTTAAAATATTTGACTTTCCACGTCTGATTCGTGCATTTACAATCACACATCTAGAGGCAGAGTTTCAGAGGGTATGCCTCGGTGGCATAGACACACTTCCCCTGTTCAAAGTTGTGTGTCCTGATGCTACAAAATACAAGCAGGAATACCTGTTTGAGTATTTTCTACATGAAAAGTACAATGCACATAATGCACTTGATGACGTTCTCAGTCTTGAAAAACTTGTGAAATTCATCCAGCCCGCTACAGATACTTTGCTGAAACACAGCTTCTCAGTCAAATGGGGATTTGACATGTATACCTTCCAGGCAGAAACGGCACTTAACTTTGAAACAATGCAGTGTCTGGTACAAAATCAAGTGATTTCAACACAAACAGCCAGCAAAATCGCCAGCTCAGGTCTTCGTTACAGCCATCTACAGACTGTGAATCAGCAGGATGGTGCAGCGGGAATAAGAGGGCTACTTGGGCAAAAGATTTGTGGTGTCACTCGTGTGACGACATGTGCAAAAATAATTGACTCCATCCATAAATATCTCTGTTCAAAGATGTGAACAATGGAAATTGAGCTATGCCATTCGGGAGTCTCAGACCTGCTAAACTTCTTAAACTGAGATTTTGCTCAAACTCAAATTTTATACTTAAGGTTTTGCCATTTCATTGATATTGCGTTAAAACTTTGAATGCCAGTGAAAATTGACTTATTTCACTGAGAGTCAAACTTTAGTGCAGGGCAAAGTAAAATGCTGAAATTGCAATCTGCTTGAGCAAAATCTCACCTTGAGAATTATTTAGAAAACTGAATATGTAAGCAAAAGACAAATGGTTCTTTTGCATGGCTTTAGAAACATTGTGGTAAATAGAGTATTTGCTCATAATGACATTTGTAACAATCAGTATCTATAGAGTAAAGGGTTATTAGGCATAAATGAACGGATGTTTCACAGACACTAAGTTTACAACTAGTATTTTTATAACCCTTTCCTCCACTTGCTTATTTAAGATATAAAAAATAATCATGGATTTGGAAAAAATTGTTATAACTGGAGCAAATGCTCAATTTCCCATAATGATTTTCAAATATCAGAATCTATAGAGTAAAGTGTTATTATGCAAATGGTCGAGGTTACACAAAATACTAAGTTTGTGACTCTTGAAACTATGTTTAGATCATCCCATTTTTGATTTGTATTGAAGTAGTGTAGGAAATGGAGCATTTGCTTGTTTCAAGCACATGCTCCATTTCCTACAATGTTTTCAAAGTCATCAGTTGGTAATAGGCGCTTCTGTGGAGGAAAAGGTTAAATTACTCATGTGACCGGGTATTTTTCTTCAGAAAAAACAATGAAATCAATGAATGGTGAACTATCATTATTATCCTACTTAACTGCTAGCCTATGGATAAATAGGGGGCCTGAAAAAAAAGTGATAAAGATTTTAATATGCATAAATGGTTGGAGATTTCAACAATATTGAGTTTGAGACAAAACTAAAGTGATTCATGTGACATTTGGTAGCCAAATGAACTCACTTCATATGCTGCTATATCATTATGCTCATAATAAACTACTTCTCTGTGAATAATAAGTATCCACAACAAAAAATTCAAGTTGTCTTATTAAAGTTTTTGGGACTTGATCTTAAAAAGTACATATTATGAATTGAGATCTAAAATTGTCTGATCCGGGTCTACAATATTTTTGAAATACTAATTGGTATACTCTGATATCTTCATGCACTGATTTAAAAATGCAATTAATTATAATATCCAGTTATTTAAACATCTAAGAAGTAACTTGAGTTGCTCTGTGGTAGTTTCATTATGAAAGAAAACAGTTTAATTGTGGAAGTATAATATTTCTTACATATCTTTCAATTTTTCGGGAAAATCCAAAATATGCTACAACTACAATTTGGAATATATTTTGAAAAAAAGCATGGTGACACCCATTTTTTTTTTCATTTTCTAATAGAAAATGACAAAAACTTTATAACTGTGAAGTTTGAAGAAATTATTATTGTCAGTTTTCAAATAACTTACATTTATGTGCAGATGTGTTCAGAAAATATGGGTTTTTTTGGTCCGTGACCAAATATATTGTTTACTGATTTTGTTACTTTTCTGTTAAATCTCTATGTTTATGCATTATTTTTTGTCTTTGATTGACTGAAATCTGATCTTTTTAAAGAGTCATACTGTTAGGGTGTAGAAAAACCCTAAAATATGTCAAAAAATTACGAAAAATGGAAAAAATGAAGTTTGTGGTTTTTTTCATCCGAAATTGGCTACATTATAGCACGGGTCATATTTTCAAAATCCTGTACACAAAAAAAAAGTATGGTGACCCCTATTTTTTTTTTTAATTTTGTGTTTATAAATACTTAATTACTACTTCTGCAAAATTTCAAGCATTTCTTATTGTCAATTCTTTTAGGAGAGTATCTCTTTAAGGTTTGGTTTTGCTTTATTTATAATACAGTCGAGTCTCGATACTTCGAAATTGTGGGGACTATTTTTATGAGCCCGAATCATCCGAGGTGCGAATATATTCGCACTTCGGGTGATTCGGACTTGTGAAAATAGCCCCCACATCAATGATATGAGTAAAGAAGTCAATAAAAACGTAATTTTGGAATTCAGGAATTCGAGTTAACCGATTTAAAACTATCGAGACTTGACTGAGAGAACCGTTCAGGTTGGTACCAAATTATCTGCCTAAATACATGCATTCAAGATATATGAATATGCAAGGACTAGCACCTTATATAAAATATAACATTGGCATCACTGACAGCTTAAAATGAGACCAGAGGTAAAAATGTGTATCAAGGTTTTTGGTATCCGTGTCGAATTCCATCATAAAAAGTGACGTACAGACGAAAATCGAAGATTTCCGATCTGGATCCCCATTTATATGTTATGTTTTTACTATATAATATTGTTTTATTTATCTATTTACTATCATTATTATTATCATTATTTTTATTTTATTTCTTTGGTTTTTTTGGGAGGGGCACTCCCTGAAAGAAATCTCGATATTTGAAACTACCGATACTAAGCATTCAGTCATGTTTAATTGGCAAGTGTCACGGATTCGATAGTAATGTTGTGGATAATTTATTCTTGACTTTTCGGTAAATCGTGTATCCAGTGACTATTGATTGGAGAGACAATATTTACGTTGTATATGTCCTAAATTAAATAGCTATGAGATTCAAAACAAACCAGGAGTGTATAATTATGCATCTTGGGTAGAAGGTGTATTGCGTAACAAAATAAGGTTAATGTGACCTTGACTTTTGAACCCAATATATTTTCCGGTCTATGTACGCTCCCATACTAAAAGACATGGGCATAGAAAACTTCGTGTGTACATCCATCTTTGGTTTTGACAAAAACCCAATATTTGGACTTAATTGTTTGGCTTGGTTTGGTTTTGTTGTTTACGTCCATTTCTGTCAACTTTGGGCTAATTAGATGTCCCGGAGAGGGGGAAGCGGATACAGAGGAACACGGGCAACGCCCTACTCTTTTCGAAGGAGCCCTCTGGTTCTTTTACATGCCCAGTGTAAAGCACTGATACACGGGACCTCGGTTTCAAGTCTCATCCGAAAGACTGGTCCGGCGTGGGATCGAACTCAATACCCCTGGATCTAGAGCCGAGCGCGTTACCACTCGCTTAATCCGCCGGTCATCATACAATGTATAGCGCAATGAAAGAAAGTGCAGTGAACAAGAATCATAACTTTTATTTGCTTAATGACGGAGTTAGAACCCTTTGTTACTTTTTCTTGTCCGTTGCATTAATTGAAAACTGCTGGATGGAATTTCCAATGAGACGGAGTGAAGTGTACAAGAACCATAACTCGTATGTGCATAATTACGGAGTTATTGCTCTGGTTTTACGGCTTTTATCAACGGATTTGTGAATTATCAAGAATTTATGCTGATTCTTTGTAATGTAAAATGAGAGCATTAACTGTTGGCCATGAATTCCCATAAACAATCAGAAATCCTCCAAACGTTACTGACATATCTTCGAGAAAATAAATATTGCGCATGTGCATAACCTTCCTGGAAGTGAAGGGGTAAGAATGACATTGTAACCTTCAAATTATTTTCCACATCTGTGCCAGAGTGATAGAAGCAATGATGAAAAGAGAAATCACCGATATATTATAAGAAATATGATTTGTTACGACAGCTTTTGCACGTAAAAGTAGTCGTTTATGTAAACATAGTAATAAATAATATATTGTATTTTCTGCTTTTCACACCATTTGCAATACATGTGATGCAGTGTGCAAAGTATAAAATATAGGAGAGTTGTAATACCATTTTACCGTTCTAAAGCTTATTGCTTCAATTAGGTTTCCTTAAATGGGTAAGAATGCTATTCTTCAACAACTCAACGTATAACGCACCGAGCACGGATTATCTAAGTAAGTCGGAGTCTGATTCGAAACTTAACTATTTAATCCATATTATAGTGAGTAATAACCAAGCGGACTTTGCTCGTCCTATATCGCTCACCTGATTTAAGGGTCGCAAAAGATATTTGCATATTATGCACGTCCAAGGAATATTTACCCCGCCCCTAATGGCCTTGTATTTGACATATCATCATACCTTGAACACCAAAGGATCTGTTCTATGAAAGAATATAAAATTGGACCAGTTTTGGGAATGCACATTTTCAAATATTTATAAACAGCCATATAAGGATAACTGATCTCATATGTTTCTTAACAGAATACCGGCTACATTTTCATTAAGTGTTTGATTCTAAAGCTGTTACAACCGACGAGTAAGTTTCGAGGCGGAAGGCAAAATCACAAACATATACTCGTAGAAGATAGCGACAAACATACAAATATGATACACATCAACCAAAACGATGTTAACAGTGCAAGATGTCTGGGATTACGCATTAAAATAATAGATCAACTGATATTTTCAGCACCGCATGACCAAGCAGCTGAATACCAAAACTAAACTGTTGCATTGTGCCTTTAGCTATGGATTTGTCAGTGGTATCTTGCTGGTTCAGCCTTTCAGCGTACAAACTTTTTTTTTATCCATGTATCAATCCTTTTCACGCAAAGAACAATAATTATTGTCGTCTGTTCAAACTCTCATCTGCAGCATATTTTAAACCCTGTCCAATTTGCCTCAAATTTGGTGAAACTTTTGTCTTGATATAAAAACAAATGGGGTAGGGATCAGACGCCGAGTTACAATTGGATACACTTATACCTTTGAAAATGACATACATATCTTGATGTTAATTGATATGCATTTCTCAGTTTAATGATATAGATTACCATTATACATGTATTGTGTTTTTAACCCTATAGAATTCGTAATACTATTGATATTCACCTTATAAAAGTGGCACTTTTTACTCTATTTGCTAATTGATATTTTGCTATGATTAAATAATTGGCATCTTTCATCTAGCAGCTTATAAGACTTATGTCTTGCTTAACATTTTAAAAACAATGGTTGAAAATGGAACATTTGCTTGTCTTTAGGAAATGAACATGTGCTCGTCTCGATCACATGTTCCATAATATACCATGTTTTTGAAACAACTTAAACAACATTTTCCTTTTACTCAGATATGTATCCTTTTCATCGGATGTGTTCCTTGATGGTAAGTCTAAAACAGCATGTGAAGGAAAGGTTTTACCGATAATAATCGATGGTGAGAATACTTTTACAGTCAACCTCATCATCTCGAACACGGTATGTCCTATTCATAGTTTAACCCTTCGCCTGCTGCTAAAATTGTCGTCTGCTAAAAATGTCGTCTGGTTCATTTTTAAATATCGTTCGATTTTCTTAAAATTTAGTGAACCAATTGTCTGAGTGTCAAACCAGCTTGGAGCCAGATCAGACGCCGAGTTACTCGGCGTCTGATCTGGACCTAAGCTGTTTGAATAATCACCTTAATCGCGAACAGCAGGCGAAGGGTTAATAGAAACTATAATCGGGACCAAAGCATATGGTTTCGCGAAATTTAGATTCATCGAGTAAATCTTTCCCTCACAGACGCGCTTTTTAGAGCCTTTATAACTAATGGCTATTGAAAACATTGTAGCCAATGGAACATTTGCTCGTAACGAACAAGTGCTTCATTTTCTACAATGATTTCAATTGTATCGATGCAATTCAAAAATGACATTAGCCTAGATTTTTTATATTTTTTATCAGAAACTTCTCTTGTGTATTTGTCTAAAATAGCCCGTGGAGTGAGGGGTTAAGCAGTTGAGTGTTGAGGTTGTAAGTTGAGTGGATTTATGCATTTAACCGAGTTGGAGATAACGAGGTTCGACCGTGCACATATTGTTTCGTTAGCATTTGCATTTCTTCTACTGTAGCGGTTATTGCTGCTTCCTTGTTCCTATAAGACATAACCTGAACTTGTTATGTCGTAAATACAGTCTAGCCTCGTTATCTAGGAGATGAATATGTCAACTTTATGCGTTAATCAGAATCATATTCTTTATCTCTTTGTGGATATGTGTCGAAGTTGAGTGAAAGTTTAGTCGGGTTATTCAAATTGATAATAATTATATCGTCGGCATAACAGGTACCTTTTGTATTGACGTGCCTGAAAAGAACAATGCGATTAACACATTTTTCTACGTAATAACTATAGTTTGCCTGAAGAAACGATATGCATACCAACTAAGACATGCACTGCCCTGTCAAATGTTGAGTATTTTCCGTGTAATGCTTGCTGATTTTGAAACAGGCAACTGACTGAAATTCAGATCGATGTGAAGCATTTGAATGGAATAATGATGTTGTGCAGGCGTTATTTTGCCGTTAGCGAAGAATCAAGATATATATGTCTATTTTCCGTTCATTTTACATTTCATAGCTACGAGCAAACGGGGAGATTTTCACGATTCTAGATGTTTGAGAATAATTTCAGTTTCCTTTTGACAATGAATTGCTCTTTTAACCCTTTTCACCACAGAAACACAATTTAGCGTCTATGTTACTGGTGACTATTAAAAACATTATAGGACATACAGCACTTGCACGTGACGAGCGAATGCTCAATTTCCTACAATTTAAATATAATCCAAAAACGGCATGTTTCTGTTGCAAAGATATTCGTGTTTTTCAAGAGATTATTACCTTGTGGAATAGTCTAAAATAGCTTGTGGATTAGAATGCTAAGCATGTGGATTATAAAGCGAATCATGCGGTTTTTGATAGTTTGAGCCGGGTCATGTCCATTAGTCACTTCGAAATTGGTTATAATGATTCGATTCAGTTCTGAGGCTAAAATTATATAACGCGGATAAAGGTTTTCGAGACAAGAGAATAACGCTATTCGAAACACGTCCGTTTATTTTTACTACTGAAACAAAAACTATGATGACTGTCGTTTATGACCTTTGAAAACAAATTGTGAAATGGGGGATTTGCTCAACATGAATTGCAGACCCTGGCAAGGCAGTTACTTAAGGAGTATAGTTTATGTGTTTTACTTTTTAATTGATTTATCTTATAATAATTCATTTTGGTAAGATTCTGCTATGAGTTTGCGCTGGAGTTTTCAGAGCACAACTTTTCACTTACTCAAATATACCACCACGGGCTATATCATTATTGAAATGGTGAGACACGTTACAGTAACGTCATTCTGTGTGTTTAACTTGAAATTTACCGGCATACCATACCAGTCATTCTTATTTATGAACGATCATGCTACATTTGTTTTCCTTTTAATTGACTTAAGGCACTTTTTTATAATCAATATTTGAAAGAAGCGCATTTTGGCACCTCTGTAACAAACGACTATAATATTGTGGAAGTTAGACATTGTTCTGTGAGGAGCAAATGCTCCATTCCCTACGATACTTTTAACAATGCAATAATTGCCTCGATGTTCTTCCTTTTTATCAGAATATCCCCTTGTTGATGTGTTTAAAATTAGCATAAATGGTAATTTATTAAAGCCATATTATCCTTCAAATTTCGTGAAAACAGCGTGAGAGACTATCATTCATGCATAAACTATGCGTAATATTACTGTCGGATCCGTGACTCTTTCAAACAATACATAGTTGACTGCTTAGTATTAATATTGTAAACTGTTGATTTCCTAGAGAGATGGGACACTCCTCTAACAGCTTTGTTTACATAACAGAACGGGGCTCTAGCTCGGGAGACCTCGTTTTTGAATCTGAAAATCATGTGTTATGAATATTAATTTGCCTATGTATATATGTACATATGTTGCGACATCAATAAAGAAATGCCACGAATTTGTGTGTAAGTGTGATGATGTAGTGGTTAGTGTCGATGACTGCAAAGCCTTTCATTTTCCCCCGCGTTGGTTCGAATCTCATTGTGAGCAAATAAATATTTTTACCTGCGATAAAAAACAGAGCAGATTTAAATGCAATTTTTTCTCTTCATGTTTGTTCATTTCTCTAAAAACAATTCATAATTAGTAATAGGTACATGCTATAGTTTTCGGTAACACTAGATGCAAAAGTAAACAATGTCAATTTCCTCACTGACAGTATCGTTGTCTGTCTCAGATTCCAATGTCAAATGCTCCTTGAAATATGCAGTCCAGCTGCTTTTCACGCCTGTAGAATGAAGCTACATTTCACGCAAATCCCTATAGTAATACATTGTCCACATATGCAGCGAGTAAAAAATGCGAATAAATTAGTTTAAGTATAATTATTCTAATTCATCTAACGATAGATAGGATACGTACAAAACACACGGTGATTTTATGCATTTGTACATATGCATAATTATATAAAAAGATATTAAAGAAAACTTTAGTCTTGACTGGAATTCGAACCTCCACTCCTCCAAAACGTTTTGAAATTGTACAACCCCTCTACTACCACTGCTAACTTCTTCTATTTTTATTATCATTCAAATAGATTGTATAAACTGAAAGCGATACATATTTGGTTACACCGAGGTGAACAGAAATGTGTGCATGCTTATGCAAATTATCGACAGTTCGGATGGCTTACGAGAACGACCGGAAAATATTCGGAGCACTTCGCCCCAGATTATAAACAAAACATCGTTGACTTCAATCAGTCTAATCACTGATTAAATATTTATTTTGCCATTTTGTTTAGTGAAAACCTGCCTTTGATGAGGACACGTATTAGCAAGTTCAAACCTTCATCTGGTACGAAATGTTGTCGATATGTTTTTAAATGTTTAAATGATTAAACAATTGCTAAAACACTGTTTACCAAAACCACACATTATATATATTCAATATTTACCATTATAAACCATTTTTTATATGCAGTAAAATCATATGATCAAAATGAAAATGTCAAATGGTAAGGAAAAGGCCGAATTTGAATAGTTAAAATATATGCTCTATTCCCCATACTGGTTAAAACATATTTTGCTGCACATACTTGAAAAGCGTTTCTTTGAGGTAAATGGTTAAGCGAGAAACGAATCAAACTCAATAATGAATAGAGGTATACAGGGCAAGACATAGTGCAAGATTTTTGAAGTTACGTATGTAAATTCTACTTCGAGTTTTGGACGTATACAAGGCCCTTCTCCATACAATAATGTGTGCACCTCATGACCATGCTGATTATCAAAATTAAATAAAGCAAGTTCCTTTAAGGGCGTTTGCAGTAGTTACAAATCTCGGCTCTCGTGAGAGTTACATTTCACCGGCTTACGAGCATTTCACACATTATTATTTTGTATACATATATGAAATGTGTTACTTGATTAATTAAATGCAATGTGAAAAATGCATATGCATTTTTCACATTGCATTTAATTAATCGTTTTTTATGAG